>JARKHS020016011.1:0-21691 GCA_030143305.2 Amblyomma americanum | reverse complement strand
CATTCCATCCGCCGCGATGCCTCTGTGGTTTCGGAGTTCGGGTGCTTAACCGATAGTAACGGAATATAATCTCGGTCACGGTGGCCGCATTTCTATGGAGGTGAAACAAGGCCAATGAGACGAAATGCAAAAGCGCCCGTGCTCTGTTCGATGTAAGAGATCGCTGTAGTCCCAAGGCGGTAAAAATTTTCCCGAGCATTTCACTACGGCGCGTCTCTTTTAGTCCACGCACGCTCTGCTTCGGGGCTTAAAACCTGCCCAACAATGGTTTTGACGGCGTAATGTCATGAGAACCTTGTGCTTATACTACACCAAGAGCCATTTCGATGTTTCGCCTACACTGAGTTAAGACAACGCCACCAATTTGTGCAAGCACCTGGTAAACAATGGTCAACGGCCTGCATGGTGTTGTATTACTGCGCTTGTCCATGACAACATTAAGCGAAACCAGCTTTTTAATGTTTCATTGCATCAAGTACACCACAGGCGTCAACATTCTTGATCTTAATTTTCTTCTTGCGATTAACACCTTTTTTACAAGCCTACTTTTTTCCTTGCAGCAGATGAATTCTGTATGTCGGTAGGGAATATGTGAGCAGCTTCATTGCATGACTATAGACACCAAGATTTTTGGTTGCGTGCTTTCTACTTTGGAATCATGCGTAAGACATCACCTATGCTAAATCATACTGTTTTTTTTTTCCTTTTGCACTGTTTCCGTAACGAAAAACGACTGCTGTGACGCCAAAGGCCAGAATAAGGTAACGTGATGCATGAAAAAAAACTGCGATATAATCGCTGCTCCGTCATTTTAATTCATTATAAGGCTAAAGCCAGCCTGCCTCAAGGGCCGGAATCACAAGCAGTGAAGAAGAAGCGATATGCTGTAGTTCTTTCGTGCTGCTTCACCTAGACTGACCTCGTATTTCATCATTCGACTGTTGAAACTCATAGCGACAAAACATAAGCGGAAATTCAATTATACATTATTTAGCTGTCATAGGCGAGCTGTCGTAGCTGCCGTAGGGGAATGGTGATCCATGTACAGTAATGTCTTAGTGTCATTACAAAGAAGCAAACACGCAACCCAAATTTGGTGTCTATACTCCTTTAACCCTTTCTGTACTATGCCCATTGTGTGGAACATCGGTGACCCATAGATACTGCGTGCTATTTTAATGCTACCAATGACCTTTCCTACTTGTTACAATATCAGTTACGTAGTCCAAGAGGAAACTTTTCAGGTTCGAAGTAATTTTCAACCGTGCTACGAAGTGGTGAATTTTGGTGCGCAAATGAACAGCGCGGTGCGCAACTTATCTTCCAAGTCACTTTGGCTTTCCGGCTATTTTTTTTTTTTTTTTGGGGGGGGGGGGGGGGGGGGGTTGTTACTAAATTATTTTTTTAGCACTAGTAGTAGCAATGAGCCTAAGGATGATGTCAGATAATGTTGTTTCAGTTTTGGCAATGAATATGCCTCAATAAATCAGCCCGAAACACGAATTGCTGTCCACCGGAAGCGTTACTTTCTACCTGCTACCGCTATATTAATGTTTTTTTTGTCCCCTAGGACGGAATAGGGATGATCGTAGTGCTTTGGCACTTATTTTCAGCCTGTCTACATTATTTGGCCCAGATTTGGCACCACCATCTCAACAGATACAGCCGTTGTGCCCGAAAAAAGAACATTCACCATGCACCGAGTTGTGCAGTGAAGCCAATGGTGTCAGTGCGCTGAAGCAGACAGGTGCCTCTTTTCTCGGGCTCTTTCTCTAAACGGCGGCAATAAGATTTCAGTCCACACTAACTAGCGTGTCTGCATGCTAATCCTGTGCAAATAACTTTGTAGTAAACACGATGACCTATAAAAAATGTCGCACGTGCATACCGCGTCGTTCAGTGACTCGCTCATTTCTAAGAACGTCGTCGAGCTAATATGACGGATCTCTACTGGAGGAATGCCAGCTTGTTTTCTGGCCCCTTTTTCTTCCGAGATTAATGTCCACTAGGCATTTTACCGCTACCCTGTGCTTGTTAAATGTCTGTACACGTCTTTTAACACTGATGTTCAATGATGCGCGTGACTGACGCTCGAGCCAATTGGTTAGTAGACTTTTCTTTTGAAGCTATATTTTTGCATATTTTGCATACTTTGCAGCTATAGCACGCGACACATAGGAGACAATTTTTTCTTTCACGATATTGCATTTCATAGTTTCGCTGTCGCTCTTCATTGGATTTTTAGATTTTACAATTTTCCCACGCACTATAATTCTGCATGAATTTTTTAAATGTCTATCATTCAAAATAACAGATGTCAATAGACGTGCCGCACTTTCCAGCATTTTCATATCAAAATATCTGTAAAAAAAAAGCTTTTGTAACACTTTGCGTCGGATCAGCAGCCGAGCACCATAACCACCGAGCTACTGTGCCGGCTTTTATGCTTACAATGCTTGCTATCAAAAAGCTCAGTTATGTACTTTCATTTTGATGTACTGCATTCTAATGTAATTTTGCAGTCAAAAAAAAAAAGAACCTACAAGAAGTAACTCTTTCCATACCATGGAAAAAATGGGTTAAGTTGCATCCAACCATAGTTTGACCGCTTCGGCAATATTAAAGAAATTGCAAGGGCGACTGTAGCGTCAGCCTGAACAGGCTCAAACCAGCTAACGCCAGCGAGCACAGAAGCGGCGACAGGAAAAAGAACACATGGATGTAAAGACGTTTATTTTAGCAATTTAGGTCATCTTGTTGATGCCAGCAGGTCAGAGTAGCTGAAGTCGCAAGCGCCTTTGGGACAGCACAACGATTATGGCTTGAAAGGAGGGGGAATTGGTAGGCGGAATCTGGCACGACGACCCACTACTGGCTGGGGTCAAAGGTGAGCTGGGAGACGCTGAGCAGAGTGCTTTGCGCGGTGTCCCAGAGAGCACGTTCAAGTGACGTGTCGGGTACGGGGCAGCCGAAGTTCAGGCATCTGCGAAGACAAAAGCGGAGCTGTAGCAAAAAGACTCAAGCGCATAGAATTCGGGTCCTTACTCGGGAGGCGTCCGACCAATAATCAGCAGGCAGGTAAACCGCTTGTGACCGGAGGGTGAGGCCGGGAATATCGTGTACGACGCTTAGCCCTGCCACCTCTGACCACGGCTTGCATAGTCTTCCATGATGACCGCATGAAGCATGTAAGTCCGGGCCCGCGAATATCTGTGGAAAGGGAAGAGGAACCGGCACACAACTGAGTATAATGCACTCAGTCTGGAAGGGAGTGATCGGCACCAACCCGTCAGCTGCAGGGCTTCCGACGGCAGGAATAGCAGCGCCCATGATAGAAGAGGCAAGCAGCACGGAAAGCACGATGCACAGCTGTCATAACGGGCCAGGTATCAGCTCGAAACGCGACACCGCAGCTCCCTCTTGGGTGTATGCACGGATGAGAGAGGGGAGCCCGCGCGCATCTGAAAATCAGAAAATAGAAAGGCAGGCAGGCTTGCGCATAAACGCAAACTTAGAAGTGGTATACTCACCGGGGGGCGCAGTTTCTTGCTGAGGTCGAGGCGCAGAGACGGACGACGCTGAAGCTGTGGAATGCAGGAATGAAAAGTTGCCACTGACCTTGGCTGCAGCGGAAACACGACGTGCCACAGACCGCAGGCAGCGTCCGTTCTTCGGAGTTGCTGGACGAGGGTGGCGAGAATTTCCGAGCCCCGTACGCGAGCCACAAAACCACATGTCGCTCAAGAGCACTTGCGCGCCCGGGCATTCCTTGACACGACATAGTGGCCGGGCAAACGACGGCATTCGGAACGGGTGATTGTTCAGTGACGCAAACGGCAGCGGGCTCACTAAGCTCTACCGCATCCCTGCCTAGTGTCAGCTAAGCCGAAATCTACAGCGCGCCGCGAATCCTAGCCCGCCGCGCTTCCGTCACTGAAGAATACCCGACGGCGATGGACCATGAAACCTCTACGCACTGCGTCTTAAGAACACAGTTTTCCAATGATTCTGGGAAAGCTGTGAAGCTTTCATTTGTAG
This sequence comes from Amblyomma americanum, assembly GCA_030143305.2. NCBI lineage: Eukaryota > Metazoa > Arthropoda > Arachnida > Ixodida > Ixodidae > Amblyomma > Amblyomma americanum. The sequence goes on along the minus strand of JARKHS020016011.1, from coordinate 17,653 downwards.
CCGTACGGCTACGCTGCGGTGAATGCCAATCAGTAATTACCCCCATATTACTCCTTGAAAAAGAATGAATGTATACTCGTAGCGAATTGCCGGTTTCATGGTCACAAATCGCCCTCGCCGCGAGGCTACAGCCCCGCTCCTACCTTGGATGCCGACGGCCTGGCTCGGAGATATTTCCCTCGGTAGTGGTCGGTCGGTCGGTCCGTCGTTGGCGTAACGGCTTCCAGGCACTTTCGGGGGATGACGAAGACGAGCCTGGAAGCACCACCACCAATACGGAAACCGTAAATACACATATCTCCACCCTCAGCAATAACAGCGAAGGCAATACGGCCGGGTGCTTACTCTGGAGGCGTCCGACCAACAGTCAGCAGGCAGGTAAACCACTTGTGACCGGAGGCAGCATCAAGTAAGGCTGAAGAAGACGCGCAGCAGGCCGGGAACAGTGTTGCGACGCGTGGCTGTGACGCCTGGCCCACACGGCTTGCATATTCTTCCGTGATCATCGCATGGAGCACTGGAAAGTCGGAGTCCGCGAGCATCTGTAGAGAGGGAGGAGGAACCGGAACGCAAGTGAGTATAGTGCACATAGTCTGGAAGCGACCGAAGGGCACAAAACCCTCAGTTGCAGGGCTTGAGACGGCAGGAATAGCAGCTCCTGCGTCATAGCAGCACCACAGCTGTCAAACGGGCTACGCACCAGCTCGAAACGCCACACCGCAGGTCCTTCTTGCGTGGATGTGCGCATGAAAGGTGATGCGCGGGCATCTGACAAAAAAAAAACAAAGAAAAAACGAGAGTAAGAAGGCGGTTAGCGAGGAAACGTAAACTTGGAAGTGGTATACTGACCGAGGTATAAGCAGTTTCCCGCTGAAGTCGAAGCGCAGGGAGTGATGTTGCCGAAACCGGAGTTGTGGAATACGGGAATGAAAAGTTGCCACTGACCTTGGCTGCAGCGGAAACACGACGTGCCACAGACCGCAGGCAGCGTCCGTTCTTCAGAGTTGCTGGACGAGGGTGGCGAGAATTTCCGAGCCCCGCACGCGGCCACAAACCACATGTCGCTCAAGAGCACTTTCGCGCCCGGGCATTCCTTGACACGACATAGTGGCCGGGCCACGACGGCATTCGGAACGGGTGATTGTTCAGTGACGCAAACGCCAGCGGGCTCACTAAGCTCTACCGCATCCCTGCCTAGTGTCAGCTAAGCCGAAATCTACAGCGTGCCGCGAATCCTAGCCCGCCGCGATTCCGTCACTGAAGAATACCCGACGGCGATGGACCATGAAACCTCTGCGCTCTGCGTGTTAAAAAAACACTTTTCCAATGATTCTGGGACATAGAATAAACGTATACTCGTAGTCAAGAGCCAGTTTCTGGGGTTTAATGTCCCAAAGCGACTCAGGCTATGAGGGACGCCGTAATTGAGGGCTCCGGAAATTTCGACCACCGGGGGTTCTTTAACGTGCACTGACATCGCACAACAAACGAGCCTCTAGAATTTCGCCTCCACCGAAATTCGGTTTCATGGTCACAAGTCGCCCTCGCCGCGAGGCTACAGCCCCGCGCCTACCTTGGATGCCGACGGCCTGGCTCGGAGGTATTTCCCTCGGTAGTCGCTGTTCGGTCGTTGGCGCAACGGTTTCCAGACACTTCCGGGCAATGGCGAAGACGAGACTGGAAGCACACCGCCAATACGGAAAACGTAAATACGCCTATCCCCTCCCTCAGCACAAACAGCGAAGGCAATACGGCAAGGTGCTTACCTGGGAGGCGTCCGAGCAACAATCAGCAGGCAGGTGAAACCACTTGGGACCGGCGGCAGCATTAAGTATACGGCTGAAGAAGATGAGCAGCAGTCCGGGAATATTGAGCGCTACGCGTGGCTGTGACGCCTAGCCGCTAATGCGGAAAGCGCAAGTACACGTATCTCGTCCCTCAACACCAACAGCCAAGAAGGGAATAGGGCAGCCTCTGAGGCGGGCTGTCGCATTTATAAGCGCCAAAATCCGCTGCGCACCCTGCAGTGTCGCTTGTAGAATGTTTTCGAAGGCGATATCTGCTGGTGTTATCGGCGATCAGTGACAGAGCTTTTTCTACACCCCCCCCCCCCCCCCCCCCATCCCTTTTTCAATATTAAGCCTTGGCGCTGACTTCTCTGCTTCCTTTCTATCCTCGAACGGTTTGCACACGTGCAGACCGGGAACTGTGACGGTGCAGTTCACTGCCGTATCTTATACGCGCGGACAGCGCTCGCCGCTTTTCGCATTGCCAGTTTTTTTTCCTTCCTTTTACGCCACAGTGCAGATTGCATGCTCACGATGAAATGATATCAAGATCTTGTTTCAGACAGGAGAGTCTGGTCGAGCATACCGTCTGGCGCGCTTGCAGACAGTTGCTAAGACTGCGTTTTCTTCGCTCTTGTCTCGGATATTAAAAAGAAACGGTTGCGGAGTGAAAGAACAGCATTTTTTTCCCCGAATACCATCCTAGTAACAACTTACGAGTTCTAAAGCACAGAGAAAGAAATTTGTAATGAGCGGACGCTCGGCGAAATCTGGCCCCAAGAACTGCGTAAAGAATTAGTTGGTTGCTCTTCCATTTAGTGGCGCCACCAGCATTAGCGCGCATGCGCACGCGGGCGACCGGTTACGCAACTGACGGGCAGACGAGGCATAACAAAGCCGGGAGGCCATCGCCTGCGCCTATGAGCATGCGGCGTCTTTGCTAGCGCGCAGGCTATGTGGTTTTTGCATCTGACTAGGCCTTTAGAAGCGGAACTGGTGCGGTTTCTGACGACCGCAAGGTGAGATATGTTTTTTTTTTGCTCAACTGCTCTGCATTTCAAGCAGTTCACGCTGACCACGTCGGCCGGTGCCTTGAATTATGCAGTTCGTGAAGAGGTGCGCACGATTCGTGGCCTGCCGGCTGTTCTGGCGCGGTTCGTGGCGCTCCTGCTGTTCGTGACAGTAGCAAGGTGAGAAGCGTTTAGTTTTTGCCCAACTACACTGCATTTCAAGCAGTTTCGCTGAGCACGCCGGCCGACGCAATATTGGGCAGTTGTGAAAGGCCCGCCTACATGCTTACGCCAGGCCGGTCGATGCGCAATTAGCGAAGGTCCCACTAACGCGTTGTGCGCTTTGCCTTCCTGTTATTTTTGCATGGTTGGGCGTTGAGTTGTACGGAAACGCGAAGTTTTTTTTTAATGAGCCCCAACATTTCACGACGTCTTTCGAGTGATGTTTGTTCGCGGTCGGGTGAAATGTGGCTAACTCGAAAAAAATGGGCAAACGTGTCGAAAACGAGGGCTCTCGCGTTGTTAGTACGACGCGTCATTTACAAGACTGCCGCGGAAAAAAAAAGTAACGCATGAAAAGCTCGAAAACTAGAAACTTGTGCGTCGAAGACTCCGTCGTCTGCTGTATAGTGAAAACGCGCATTGTAACCCGCGTAGTGACAAGGGAATGCGCTTTTCGAAACACACTAAGCAGGATTACTCCTTTCTGTTCAGAGTGAACGACCGGAAGAAAGGTAAATACGTAGTACTTTCTAAAAGTTTAAAAACCAGGAGCTGGTGTGCCGAAGAATGTTTTCTACACTTCTGGAGACATGAAAATTGCACCCGCGGATTTGTTCTCAGTGTTCCAACACATGTGCACTGTGAGCGACTGGTTGGGAGCCCGTGTTGTAGCCGTCACGCTGACAAACATTGGTCAAACAATACGCACAGTTGGCCGTGGAATGGGACCAACGGCTTTTAGGGAGCAGAGGATAACGTCGGAGAATGGAGAAATGAGCTTGTAAATCATTGGAAAATGTCTCCGGCGTGTAGTGTAGTCTGTGTATTGTATGTGGTGCATCAATGTTCAGCACGCGAGGTTAGGAAAAGCGTACTGACCCTGTTCGTAATTTCATTTGTACCCCGCCTTCGCACGTTTCGCCTGTTTATACACAGTTTCGGTTCGAGGTGTATCAGAGTGACACCTGCTCGTGATTTGTTTTTCAGCTGACAGTGCCTGGTGGAAGCAACAACCACTGCTGTGAGCCGTGTTGCCGCCACCACGGACGCAGAAGAAGCGCGGAACGAGCTTAGTAATGTGCCAAGTGGCGACGGCAACTGTATCGGTTTGTTTTTGCGTTTATATGGAGCAAAATAAATGTTCATTTCAGAAAGCACCTGGTGCCTTTTCTCGATTGGCACTCTTTGACGAAGGCCGTTGCGCAGCTGCGTTGATGGCCCGTCAAGAGCGCCCTGAATGTAATTTTTGTGAGCCGGAAATAAACAGATAACAATTGGAGACAGTAAAGAACAGAAATAATGTGCCATGAGGACGCGGCAGGTTGATTGTAAAACATTTTAATCGCCGGGAAGAGCTTGGCAAGAGGTCGCGTTAAGTGGTCGAGAGTACATAGCCCTCGACGACTTTGTCAGCCCACTCCACCGCCAAAACTTGCGTTCTGGGGTCAGAGCTAGCCAGCACGGTCTCCCACCGCTCGAGAGAAGGAGCTGTAACTAGATCACCCGGAGGTGGCTCTATTTTGCAGTCCCACAGGATGTGATCGTAGGTAGCACGTTGGCCACAGTGTTTGCAGTTTGGGTTGTAAAGATCTGGATAAATGTGCGCGAGGAGTGATGGGGTGCGTATCGATCTCGTCTGTAGACGACGCCACGTAACCTCTTGTGCTTTAGTAAGTCTTTTGTCTGGAGGGGGGAAAATTCTAGGCTATAGCGCATGCTATAGCATTCAAATTGCGCGCGCCTGTAACCGAAGCCGGATGTTTCGCGTCCAGCCGCTTGGTGCGCTACAGTCAATTGGGCCGCTGGGCCCTATAGGAGTGTCCGCTCTTTATGTCTTAAGCTTGGCCCGCACGGGCCGTTTTTCTCAGGCAGCGCTGCCGAACTTTACGTTATGTGTAGCCGGGCCACATCCGCTTCTTTAAATTTTTACTTTGTGGTTTCTGAAAGGCCCTGATTATTTATTCTTAGTATATGCCCCATCTTTTATCGCTGAAGGGCTTTGTTTCCAAGGGCGCTCGTCTTCCTCGACCGCAAATATTTAGTCGCGCCCGCCGTGACAGCAAAGAATTGGGTAACTGGGGAGAAGCGAGAAACATGTCTCTAGACGTGCTCCTGAGCGGTTCATGCGGTTCGCGTTTCGGCTTGAAGTCAAGTATATAATCCAAAAGCGCCACGAACATAACTGACACGCACTGTTCAGTGGCGTCGCCTTAGAAAGGAAGCCCGGGAATAACCATGGGATGCCACTGGCATCTGAAACAACAGCACCCGCGAAAAATGATAGCGTGCTTAACATATGCAGCGCACAGTTACAACTACGACAGAACGCTTGATAATAGTTGCACCGATACAACAATAACATTTAGGTTTTCGTAATTTTTATCAAACGAGATGTCGCGGCCTTTCAGAAGACAGTTGTGTGCGTTCCTTGGCTGAGAGCTTTCTTTTTTTTTTCGCACTGCCGATTATATTCAAAATGACCGGTTCAAAATGACAGATTGGACGAAATTGCAAAATCCTTCATTTACGGCACCCAAAAAGTTTCAAGCAGGTAACAGGGAGCCCTGGCTCTGCGGCAGAGCGCCTGAATCCGGCGCAGAGCGCGCGACCTGAAATTGCGTTTGGAGTACACTTGCTCTGGCCAGAGCATGCAGGCCAGAGCATGTAGGGCGCCGCTATCGCCGCTGCATAGGAACGTCACGCAAACTTCCGGTCGGATCCGCCGATTTCGGCGGAGCAGTCCCGACTGCTCCACGGAGCAATCTCGGCTCGGCAACCGCTCCCTGTCTACGATTGAAAAACTCGATCCGTGCCTCAGATCTGCGTTTGGAATACAGTTGCTCCGAAAAGAGCAGGAAGCGTTGCTCCAGAAGTGCTCCAACTCTGCGATTGGAAGTCACTATAAGGAGAGCCAGAGGACGCAACGGGACGCACGTAACGTAACACGGTTTCTTCAAGCCTGTGGTCAAGGTCTGTGGGCTTCTGTACCATTTTATTCCCTTGTATACAAGAGAATTTGACGTACGTCAGAAGCTCGCCTATTCTTGATTGCTCACCGGGGATCAAAATTATCATGCGCTACTGTGTATAACCACTCTGGCCTGCTAGCCACGTGGCCGAAAGGTGTGTTTCTCAGCGCATCCGGGAGAACAAAACATCGTGGCCTGCCTGGAGCTCCAAGTTGCAATAAATGACAGTACGGCCGATGGTTTAGCGCATGTTGGAAAAGTTGAGGTCCTCCGTTGTCATGATTGAAGGCTCCGCAGCTATTCGATAAAGCGAAAAGGAAACAAACACAAAAAAAAATCGGCAAAGAGACTTAAGACTGCTTCCGTGTGGGGATGCGAAATGATTGCTCTCCCTGGGTGCATTGTTTACGAGTAATGTTTGTACACGGGTGATAAATAGAAACGAGAACAGAGCGGAGCCTAGGCGCTCCGCTGTTTGCGTTTGTTTTCATCACGCTTTTACTTCGGTGGTAGCAAAAAGACGCAAGAATCGTACCTGATGGACGACTCTAACGTCTTTTTCTTGCCACTCAGGAAAAAAGCGCGATGAAAAGAAATTCGAACAGCGGAGCGCCTAGGCGCCGCGTTGTTCGTGCTTCTTCCCATCTCGATAGTACATGATTTAAAGTTCTCTTCTACGAGCTTACATCTTTGCGCGTACGACAGCTCCCGGAACGCAGTACGACGAATGGTTGCATTAAGATTTGGATACGAAAGTCTGGGAAGGCATACAATTGAGGTGCATATGTCGTCGGTTCGCATCCCTGTCGCAAGCTAGCCTCGAACTTGTGTGCATAGCACATGTAAGCTGCATGCAACGAGAAATCGTAGGACACATGCACCCGGAACGCTGTGCGACAAACGGTTGCGTCAAAATTTTGGTACGAATCTAGGAAAAAATTAATGTGAATTAGCTCAGCTAATCCAGGATATACCAAGCGAAAGGGAGATTGAGGTCTCCACTGACCCACGGAGCCGGTTGTGCGCGTTTCCTTTCGTGAAAACGAACCGCCTTTGCAAAGTTGTCAACGAAAATGAACTCTATGAACGCCGTCGGCTCACTTGTTTTGTTTGGTTTTTGAGGAAAGGAAATGGCACAGTAACCATCTCACATATCTCGGTGGACACCCGAACCATGCCGTAAAGGAAGGGATAAAGGAGGAAGGGAAAGAAGAAAGAGAGAAACTGAAAGTTGCATTTTGAGGAAAGGCGCGGCGCTGCGCAGTGGCGGAACACCTGTGGCTCGGTGTGAATAGGGAGCGAGAGAGAGATAAAAGGCGACGGAGTCGGCGGCAGCCACCTGCGCCATGCGTGACGTCACTTGTGCTCCGACATACGCCGGCTCGCGCGAAGCGCGGTGTCGACTAGTGTAGTGAAGCTTTTCGCTTCAAAACTGGCGCCACATGGAGGTCGGCCCAGGCGAGTGTATAATATAGACAAACGACATGTGCAGAATTGTCTGTAGTGGCGATGCTCGGCTTGCTGTGTGCGTCATACGGCCGCTAGATGGCGTCACCATATTTTCCTTGCCATCTCTGGGATTTCCCGTACCATCTGCGAGTACACACGCCCGCACGCACACAGACACGCCGCCAGCATTTCTCGTAATAACTAGTAATGCTTTCGCATTAGAAATGCGTCAACACAATGCGCCAACAAATGTGACAACAACGAATGCTGTATCTTTCGGTGTCCAAGTGCTCAGTGAAAAGCCTGCAAGTGTCCTACTGCGTGCTTCAGAGACTTCCGGGTATCATGAAGTGTGGATAGAGAAATATTGAGCAACACTATACGCTACTGTCAGGGTTGAAACGCCAAGGTGTCACGGCTGAAATGGCCTGTATCGGTCGTATTTATTTTGAGAATGTGCGGATGAACGAATTACTGAACGGATGAAAGGAACAACGTTTAATTTTAAGCTGTCTGCATATGTAGTTTCTTAGTGATGTCATTCAACAGCCTCGTTAAGTCATCCCCGTGTTATTAACTATTTAAGGAGAAATGCACAAGCTTTCTTCTGTCGAATAAAACCGTTCTTTTCTTCTGGATTCACAGTATACTGATAAAAGTAAAAGTTAAATTCTAGTATGCATATTTAAATGAAATAAATTCTTACGAAAATAGCTTCCAAGAACTGTTACACAAATATATAAAATAAATGACAGTGTTATTGCCTTCTTCAATATATCAGTACTCATGCGCAAGAAACAGAAACGTTTCACTGTCATTCCTTACAAAATTCCGAAGGAATGAGAGACAGCAACCGCAGAAAAAGTAGAGCTGAAAAAATCAACTTTGATTTTTATTTTGGCGCATTTGTGATGAAATCGTCTCATATGCTCAAAAACCTTTCTTGGCAGCGCGCCTCACTTAAGATCGGTGTGATAGCGCGGCAGCGAACGAAGGCCGTCTTGGTTTCTGTTGTGCTCTAGCTAACACATGAGCACTATCATAGAACCAATGACGCAAAAAGAAGCCGTTTGAGATGCAATCTTTCCTTCTTTGCCAGTTGCGCACTCTGAAGACCGCAAACACATCGCCGAAGCAGACATATATTTCTGGGGTCCACAGCTGACGACAAATCCAACTGCAACATAACGTGAACGTGTCAAGCGTGGAGCCGATGCTTAAAAGACTCAGCCTATGGAACTAGGTGCATCCCTTGCAAAAATGTTCTATAAACAGTATATAGACTTCTCATAGACTCTATTGCCTTCCTATAAATATTTCTTTTTTGTCTATTCGTAGTCTATAGACTGTCTATAGAGAAAAGTCTACTAAAAATGTGTGGCCATGAATCTATAGACTGTCTATAGACTATCTATAGGATTTGTATTGCCTATAGACTCTTATCTAGGGTTTGTATGTAGAAAGTTTGTAGGCGTTATAGACAAAACTTTATAAAAAGTCTATAGACTTCATAGACAAAACTCTATGGAAAGTCTATAGACTGTCAACAAATTTTTTTGTACTGGATGCTTTTTGGCTACCCTGCAACTCATGCAGCCGATCGCAGCGCTACGTTTGCTTCTTTTCGATCATCTCGGTCACCTTTGCTTTTTCTCAGAGCTATACGGCACTGTAGCCATATCTGCACACTGCTCTTCGCGGTGATATCAAGATGGCGGCCGTCGCTGGAAAGCCGCGGAATCCGCTATGTGGCGGGAAGGTCAGAAGCACGATTCGGTCACGATTTTTGACGACCGAACGTGCACTGCTGTTTTTGCCGGCTCTGATACAGAATAGCTAAAAATACATTGCGAAGATATGTTTTGAAAATTTATGCAGAAATCTGCGACTGCCGCAGGGTGAGCTCCATTATTTTTGTAGATTTCATAAGTTATTATTTTTTTTTCTGGAATTAAGAAACTTTGAAGCGCGAAAGGTTACCTTTGGAGATAGTTTTCCGGACAGATGACAAAAAATATAATTTTTTGTTCGGCATCCAAAATCTTGCTTGTTCTGTGGTTTCATGAAGTTAGATTGAAGTTAGAAGTTGTGATTTTCTTGTCATTAAATGTATATATCAGTGAATCTTATATAGTTTAATAGATAACTATATGCTCAGAACGCAGTGAAAACGTTTTAATTGGTACTTTATTACATAAAGACCTCCAAAATTGGCAAGAAAACACTTGTGTGCCATAGTTGCGAAATTTCAGGTATAGAACAAGACTGAGAAAGTGACTAGAATAATTGGGCGCATTCTACGAAATTATAAATGGCTTCTAAAGCTATTCAGGCATGCTCCGGCAAGATATATTGCTATTCATAAACAAAGTTGGCGGAAGCAGCAGTATCCGTAAATAAAGGGTCAATTTAAGAAGCTGTATCTACTAGATAAGCAAAATTATACAACAGGCTTGTGATGCCTATGAATAGTTGTGTGTATTACCTCGATGGAAAGAAACGCGAACAACCCGGCGACAACACGCCCCGCTGTTGGAATTTCTTTTCATCGCGTTTCTACCTGGGTGGTACGAAAAAGACGGTACAGTCGTCCTAGAATGTAACATGGACGAGTCTAGGGTCTTTTTGCTATCACCGAAGTAAAAGCGCGGTGAAAAGAAATTGAAACAGCGGGGCGCGTTGGCGCCGGCTTGTTCGCGTTTCTTTCCATCGAGGTAGTACACTATCTGGTCAGAATATCAAATATTTGAAATAATTTTTTAATCGCCATCCAAATTTCTTGCGTTTCTGTGATTTCTGGGAGTTTGTACATTAATATTCTCTTATCCATAGAAAATATGTCCGTGGTTTTGACATCATTTATTAGATAAGTTCGAGTAGAGTGCAATGTGAAACGTTTCTGGTAATAGCAGATATATTCTTTTAGACAAGTAACTCCAGAGCTAGCAAAAAACTTTCCTTGCGGCAAATGTGGCGAAATATTGGAAAAAAGAATTTTAAAAATCGACAATAATAACCCAGCGCACTCTGCGGCACTCATAAGTTTATTGTATAAATTCTCACGTATCTTCTGACAATATGTTTTGAGTAGTTCGCAACCAGAGTTGACCCCAACAGCAGTGCTCATAAGCACTAAGTCCACATCTTCGTGCTCCACAGTTTTCTATGCTTGAAGGTAACTTCCCAGAGAAAAATAATTACAGAACCCTCCTATCTGGTCATCGAGCAATAGCGTATGAAAAAAATTAGGTAAATTTAAGACGTCGACCAGCCTTCTATTGCATGATCTTACTGAGGGGAGTCATGATTCTAGGTCATGTGACCTTGCTCTGCGACAACATCTTTTTATACGGATGACAACCACGATGCCTCAAGAGGGAAATTCTGGGCACAGTAGCTGACTCTGTGTGATCAAATAAAAGTTGCCAACAGGGCAGTAGTTAAATGAATTGTTGTCATCGGAACAGCGCAATGTCACGAACGAGCAAGAAATCACACATAGCGAGGAACATAGAGCTCTGTGTCCCTACGCTGATGCAATAATGTCGCGCACAATTGTCTAAGCTTCCACCTTAGATTGGTATTCATCACAGGGAGCAGGTTGGCGCGGCTACGCTTTAAAGTAAGTCTGGAAAGACGAAAAAAAAATTTGTGATCGAGTCACAGCACATAAAAGATTTTCTGTCGCGTATTTCAGTTTTTATAGAAGAACATCATGCTAAGTAGGTACTTCTACATTGGTTAAACAGGCAGATGCATAAATGATTTCCACCGCTAATATGCAAAGTAAAGCAGAAGCCTTTCTCGCCCGCTCAGACTGCGGCTGTCAATCGCTGTTTGCAGAAAAAAATTTTTTCCAATTGCTAAATGTCGCAAAAAAGAAAAATAAATTCGTCTTTTATATCTGGAAGGCATTATAACCGCAGGACGCGGCGATGCGGATCATTGCCTTCTTTCCTCCTTCCGTTCGGGAATGAAATATAATTCATATTCTAAATCATGTCATATGTTTGAATTTTCCAGTAGTACCGTGTGGTATACAGCTCAGCCGCTTGCAGCGCTCAGTTCCTCCTGGATGGATGAATATATGTTAACGGTTTGTGTCAGCGCAGCTTTGCGAGCAGAAGCACCAATCGCCCGTCGACGGTTCGCCGTCAGTGTGAAAACAACGACAAGGAAAACAGTTGAAAATAATCAATCCAACTGAAGCCAATCTCAAAGCAATTAAGTGAAACCAGTCAGGCCCACCAGCTCTGAAGAGGTGGTGGATCGGCTTTCACGGAGCCTACATCTTTCTATTGCGGCCGCCATTGCTGCAAATGACACCCAAAGCGACAAAACGAACTAAGTACTGTCAGCGACAGACGTCGCTATGATGAGCGAGCGGCAACTGAAGCCGACATCTCCGTTGATAGGCTGTGGCTAACAGCCACACTTGTAGAGGTGAACGTCGAACTGACATGCTGTAATATGTTGCTATCAAGGGAGTGATCTTTGGCGGATACGACCCTTTTTTTAATTTCAATTTAATTTAAAGAATAGAAAGTGGCCCTTATATATGAGCCTAGATCACTTTCCGCGCGTCCTGGGGACCTTTGCCCTGGAATGTGCATTGTGGCCACCACAGCAGGAAGTCTATAGATATTCTAAGACACTCAAGACTGTCCATATACCTTTGTCAATGAACTCTATAGACTTTCTATAGACGAATTCTGTAGACTAGTCTACAGACAATATATAGATTTATTGCCGTACACTTTAGTAGACTTGTCTGTAGACTATGTATAAACGGAAGAAAATATCTATAGGAAGGCAGTAAAATCAATAAGGTTCAGCTGTTATGGCGCTCGGCTGCTAACCCGAAAGACGCGGTTTCGATCCCGGCCGCAGCGGTCGAATTTCGATGGAGGCGAGATGGAGGCCCATGTACTGTGCGATGTCAGTGCACGTTAAAGAACCCCAGGTGGTCGAAATTTCCGGAGCCCTTCACTACGGCGTCCCTCATTGCCTGAGTCGCTTTGGGACGTTAAACCCCCACAAGCCTAATAGAATCAATAAGAAGTCTGTAAAAAGTAAATAAACTTTTTTATTAATATATGCGAAGTAAGTTGCGGTTGTTAATGCTGCAGTTTACGGTTCTTTCTCCGTTCTGAATTTTCGTCGTTCACTTTTGTTAAGCCATAGTTTTTTTTTTGTGAAAACTGTAACCTGACTATGTGTTCGTTTTTTTGTGTGTATGTAAAAGTTCTCAACAAAGTCTGCTTCTATGCCTTGAAACGGCTGCCTGGGCCTCGTCAAGCTGTATACCTACAGCTTTTAGTCCAGGCAGCCGCCAGAATTTTCTGGAAAATAAATGGAATTGAATTGAATTGAATAGTTCCGACCGTCAATTCGGAAGGCAGAGGCGGAGAGACTTGAAGGGAGGGGGACAGGGTTGAAAGTGTTCCTCGCACAGCACTTCCTGAAGGATGATGGCCTTCCAACAGAAGGGTTACTGAGCGATAGCGCCTGTGAGGTGGCTGTTGTGGAGGTGTTTAGCAAGACAGAGCAGTTTTTTATCATGCATTGTTCCATGTCATGAGGCCGATAAGCAAACCTCTACCACATCAACAGCACCGTAATAAAATAGCCCGGGCTAGCGTTAACGTATCGCCAACCTGCGCGGAGCGCTGAACTCGGAGCGACTGCAGACATTCAGACCCAAAAGATGCGTGGAGGCGAGGGGCAGGTTATCATTGCTGTATGCAAGGTTGCGCGGTCTGTTTTTAAATTTTAGTTTCCAACGAAGTTCCATGGTGCGTGCTTTCTGTGACACTTGAGCGCTGAAAAAAATTATTTTCGTCTTCGTGAACTGCTTTACGTCGATTTTGAGCCCCATGACTCTCGGCAAAGCGATGCGTCAGCCGGTAACATGACACCGTACATAACCATGAGCTCTGTCGCTTTCCTCCTACATTGCGCGACCTCCTCTCACGAGCATGACGATAAATGAAGGGGTGAAATTAATTAACTAAATAAACTATACTGGTAATAGTACTTATAACTTATTCAACCTACTTGACTTATCGAAAGCAAGGAGCGCAGTCATCGACTTGGGCTGTAAATAAGCATCCTGACTGTATTAACGTTACATAGTGGGTCGCTTTGATGTGCACTTCTCTCCATCTGTTGCTACTTAACTGACAGTGCTGCGGGACGGTTGTCGTGACATTGACTGATTGATTGATTGAAAGACGTTTATTCAGGGTTTTGGTAATGGTGACATTAAAACACCGCATAAAACAAGGTTATCGAGAATCTTGTGGGAGCTCACAGTTAAACGAGGTGCTTGTACATTGCTTGTGCGAGCCGCCACCCTTGCAAAAATTTCTTTAGACAGTTTATAGACTGTGTATAGACTTTTGTCTGTAAAGTCTATAGACTCGATATAGGTAAGTTCTAGAGAATAGTCTCTAGACAATACAAATCCTACAGGCAGTCTATATACAATCTGTAGATTTATGGCCATACACTTTTACTGAACTTTTGTCTATGGACAATCTACAGACTGTGAATAAAAAATTCTACAGGAAGGTAATAGAGTCGATAAGAAGCCTATAGACTGTCCATAAACCAATTTTATAAGGGCAGTGTTTGTTTATCGCCGATTGCGTGCCAAATCGAGCGAAGCCAATTATCTGCACATAATTCGAGCTTCTTATGCAGTTTCTTCCTGTGATGTCTCATGGTCTAATTCCGTGTACTGAACAAAATTCGCAACACTTGTTAAAAAAATTATAACGCCTTCTTCCTTAAAAATAAGAGAGAAATAGCAGAAAGGGAGTACGATTGCCTGTTTGCGACCTCCAGCCCCCGCTCACGTGCCTTTCGAAAGTATACGTACAGCGTTGGACGCTAAGTGCCCTGCGTACTTTAGCACGCCTCCCTGTTTCAAGATCGGTACAGGTGCATGCATCTCGGCGCATTCCAGTCCGCACTAGACGTTGCGATCGGATCGGATTACGGCCGCGTAGTACTTCGTTCTTTGCAACTGACTGCCTCGACCTCGATGTCGGCGCGGCTATCCGAGCTCCACGCCATTATACCATCTCGCACAAAAGACCCGATTCTCGGTAAAGCGATGCTCCGGCCTGTAACGTGACGCCATTGCACAACTGGGCTCTCTCTCTGCGAATGCGTTCAGCGGGAGATTTGCATGCGCGAGTGGCGGAGCGTCGATCGGTCCCGTGTAATTGCGGCGGAAGGACAACAGCCATCACCACTCCGAGGCGCGAGCAGGATCCCGGAAAAACTGGTTTCCCTCGCTGCGAAACTGCACACGTCACAGAAACGCTCGCCCGGGATAGCGACAAGGGGAAGGGCGAGGAGAGTACGGACGCTATTCCGCGGTAAAAGGACTCGCCACCTGTGCTCGCTCAGCGCTGGCGCGCTCTACGGAAGGCATACCAAGTAAGCTGGGAACCGCTGCCGGTGTTGTGACTTGAGGTGTACGACGCATGCTTTCCTGACTGTCTGCATGCTGTAGCGAATGTCTGCGTGGGTGAGACAGCAGAGTGTGTTGGTGACGTGATTCTTTAAGCTCGGAAAAGCCAGGATCGCGTTATCGTTGGCAGAGGGTCCTTGTCCGAAACGGCCGACCTTGTCAGAACGCTCACCGATACTTTAGTTTCGTTTCTGGTTCGGTTAAAAGTATGGCAGGCCTCGTTGCTGCTAAACGACAATGGCAGAATCATGGACACGCTGTTTGACCAGAAGCCACGGGAAACGGAAGGCAGTGCGATTCACGGTAATTCTCAGGGCCGCACAGCACACCGCTGGAAAGAAGTATACCGTTATGAAGACTCTTCGTTTCGCTTGATTTTGCCTCACATCTCTTTGGAGGAAATAGCTGTAGTTAAAAAAAACTTGATATACCGCCCCCCAAGACATTCTTGAATTAAGGAACTCCTCACACGAAAGCAAATTTCCACGGAGTGTCTTAGTGGAAGCTGCGACCGGCTGGCAAGCGCTTTTCTTAGTTCGTACTGCCTGAAACGTTCCTCATTGGGACGTTCGGTTCAAGTTCGCGCAGCCTTCACAACTCCGACGCTCGCCCAGTTGTCAGACGTCGGAGTGCTGTCCGCTCCAACAATAATTAGTTGTACCGTACTTTACTGAGCCTGTTAGGCAAGAGAAGAAACTGTGGCCTACGAATGTCACTCGCGAATGTAAGGAATCAAGGGAAGCAAACAGCGAACCCTCTCGCGCATCTTGTATGTAGCATGTGCCGTGCCAAGTGAAACTGTCCTTCAACGAATACTCGTTGCCGTCTGCGAGAAAGCGCCATCGCGAAGAGGCAGTCGATAAGGCCATGTGCACACCTAAGGCAGCAAGTTCAAATGGACCTGAAATGAAACGACGTGGATCTGCTTGGGACAACCGGCACCGCGGTCCAGATGGACCGTGGGCTTGGCTCGTGGCTTCGGCCGCGGCTTGGAACCTATTCTGGCTCAGCCTGCTGCGCCGTTCTGGTGGAGTGATCTTCGTGGCCCTGGTGGCCACTTTTGGCGAGAGCCGGGAGAGGACCAGCTGGGTCATCAGCCTCAACATGAGCCTCGCTATGCTGCTTGGTAAGCTGCATCTCCTGCACACGTTTCATTTGCTTATTTAATATGGCTGTATAATCTGTACAATACTTGCAGTGAGTAGATTAGATTACTTTGGTGTTAGGGTGTTCAACTTAGCAACAGGCGGACCGATTATCCGCCTGGATTACCTCCTATTCTGCTACAAATAGCGCACGCAACAGTTATTCGGAGCCGCTCCTTCTTCATACGGCTTTTTAGACAGACTCTTCATGCAAATCATGTATTACACTTTACAACAAAACAAATTTTACTCGAAGAAGACTGCCAGTTAACAGACCCGACAAAGACGCAGATTATCCTTTGCGATTTTTTTTTCTGCCGTTAAGAAAGCAAAAAAAAAAAGATATTGGCAGCAATCTACCGCTCCCTATTAATGAAATGTCGAATGAAGGCACTAGATGAATTCTGAGCGTTAAATGTCAGCGAAGTATATGACGTGTTTTGGAGCGCCTTCTAAACAATACGCACCGACGGCTTTCATAGTGTAAAGTTGATTTGTCAAGTTTCTTTTTTCTAAGCATATTGTTACATTCTTGTCCAACGCTTAAGACAACTGACGTCACACCAAACGATGTTGGTGCCAGCCATTAACAACTGACAATTAACAATAAAAAATTAACAATTAACAACTCTTTCCTCGGAGGAAATGAGGCGACCAGCGTGGCGAATTTCTCTCAGTATGTTGAATAAGTCGTTCTGCTATTCTTAAACTTTTTTTGTGACAAAAAATAACAATTTGCCTAAAAAAATGTGCACCTATATTTTTTAATCTGAACTAAATATGTGAAACCATTGCAGCGCCAGAGTTGCTAGACACCTTTCACCCAACCTTATTTACGCCCATGTTCAGAGTTACAGACGTTCTTGTCATTGTTTTCTATCCAAAGACCGCGGTTATGTTTTGCACAAAAAAATATACGAACTGAGAAACTACGTCTTAAGTATCGTTCTGTTTCAAAAGCTTTAGCTTATCAGTACCTCCACCTTCGCCGTACTTAAAGCTCAATACAATTATAATCTGTCAAGCCAAATTTCATCCCGTGGTTTTACTGATTCGCTGTCAGACGTCTGCGGTAATTGTATCACGCAGACCAATAAACAGAAAACTGAAGTACATAACAGACGCACAGTGAAAAAAGGCACGTGAGTGGCGACACCTTCACATACGGCAACCGCAGATTGCAGTTAATTCCCAGAGATCGTGTCGCATAATGAACTGAGGGCAAGGAGGCCTGTTACAGCATTTGCGAGCGCGGGGCATATGCGGCCTTCACCTTCATCCAGCGTCGATTGCGAAACCTAGCGAGAAACGTCCTCCTCCCCGTAAGTGCCGGTAATACATACCGAAGAGAACAAGTCTTTATTATCTTGTCTTTTTTCTCCTTTCAAGTCGTCGGCGAGTTTCGAGCTGGCTGCCATGTGAGCAGGAAAATGGAAACCGCTTCGCCCAGCGATTGTAATCGCTCGCCACGGAACGGCAGATACGGCGTGTGCGCAGCCTTAGCTTCTAACTGCATCGAAAAACGAGCGACAGGTGGGGACGACGCCCAACTCATGAAGGCTAGCGATTAAGCAGCAGGTGTCATGGA
>JARKHS020016010.1:0-112406 GCA_030143305.2 Amblyomma americanum | reverse complement strand
GCCTGCTAGTTAGCACGCCTTATGTCGTTTCTGATGTGCCACACCGCCGACAACGCTGTGCCGAAAAAAACCGCTCCTGTGTCTCAAAAAGGCGATTTTTAAAAACTGCGCAAAGTCTCAGGTGAAACAGTGCAAGTGCATGCGAAGGCACAGCTGTCCGCATGCGCCACGCTGCCCGAGAGCGCAGCCAACCGACAGCCGTCGCAATGAAGCAGTGTGCGCGCGTTAAAAGGTCGCATCGCTCACGGCCGCGTCGCGCTATACAAGTCACGACCGGACGAAGGATAACAGCCCTCTTCGCGCACACACGGGTGACCTTTGAGGTCCGCCGGATCGAGCCGCACGCCTCGGTCTTCCGACCTGATCCCCGAGTCTCGTGCGCAAAAGGCTTCGCGCAAAAGCAGAGCTTCGTACGCAAGAAGTACGCCATCGCCACTCGATTCTCCTGCAGGACTGGGAGGCGACCCTGCTCGGATGCTCTGACCTGACCCTCTGGGGTCCCGTACTCTACAGCGACCCCGCCTAGTGTTTTGAGGGCCGGCAGTACCTTAAGAGTCGGTCCAATCATATGTAGTACCTCCCTGCAAGTACTCTTTCCGAGGCAATAAAAGTCAATCAGCCACCACCACCACCCAAAGCGGTTCAAAGCGTTGCACTGTACACGATGATATGCCCAGATGAATGGAAATCTCAATGTCCCGAAGGGACACACGGGCTATGAGGAACGTCGTAGTGCAGGGCAGCGGATTAATTTTCACCACCTGGGTATATTTAGAGCGCGCGCTCTGATGCCGCACGGGCGCCTTTTGTAGCGATAGCTACATTACGTAGCATTTCGAGCCTTCAGCGTGGCTGCGCCGTGGCTGATAACGTGGTTGGTCACGTGACCAAGTTTCACTCGGCCAGCTGTAGCTATCGCGTCACTCCAGGTTTAACCAGAGCTAAACCACCGCCAATTTTTTTTCTTTCGGCTCCATCGAAAATTGAATCCGGGTCTAGGCAGCCGAACGCGCTAACCACTGCGCCATCGTGCTTGCGCACCAGCAAAACAATCAGCGCAACCCATAAATGACCCATCGGGAGCAAGAGTAACAGACCTCCCTCCAAGTTCCGGTCCATGCCGATCTGCGGGGGCGGGGGTGGGGGGGGAGGTTCACCTGACAAAACACTTCTGGTGTCGAGACCAGAGCAGTGGGCCCGTTACTTACGACACCACTGCTACGGAATACGTGGTGTTTGGCGCATGGCTTACTGCCTTTCTTTTTTTCTTGTGGCTTCACGTAGTTTTTTTTTTTCCTCGGTTTTAAGGGACTTTTTCGCACGAGTCCCCAATCATTAACGATCGAATAACTCACTGTTCTTGTATCCTTTCAGCGGGTGCTAGCTGATGTCGGTGAAAACTATCAACTGGAGGCGGTGGTGTCATTATGAATAGAGCTGAAAATGAATGCCGCGCGATTTTGCAGAATGCGCCAGGGCCATGAAAATGCGACCACTACTTCCTAAGCGGCACCGGTACGGAGCATGTTCTGGCCACGCTTAAAAAAAACTCGATAAGAAATCTAGGGGTTCAATGTTCGAGCAGGCAAAAAGTACAAACGCGCTCATACCGCTACGTTTCACACAAGAAATTAAACACGCTACGTTGCCACGAAACAATCGTCATAGCGAACGCTTTTTCTCAGAACAACTTCCTATGGATATTTCCTTTTATTTATGCCTAGCGTATAAACTTGTCTATTAACAAAATTCGACAAAAAGTGTATGGCTATAAATCTACATACGGGGTGTTTCCCCTAAGAATTTACACAGTTTTTAAGAGCAGGCTTTTTGAGTTAGAAGAGCGCCTTTCTTTTCGGCACAAAACTACCTCAGCGGTGTCACATCGGAATAAGGCTAAGGTGTGCTAACTCAGCAGGCTGGTTAACTAATATTCAATAATTAACTATTTAACCATAACTGTCGGGCGCCTTAATTATTGACAGGCGTGTGTAGCCCACCTAAGCAATATTCATATCGGCTTTTAGAATTCCGAAAACGAGGTCGCCCTCGACGCTGTGGCCCAACAGATTTGGGCGACTTCGACGACTTAAGTACACTGCAGAGAAGTTGCTTTGCCTGCAAGCTTCTCGAAAGCGCAGGCATTTTTGCGCGAAGTAGCCAAAATTTGTTGGGCCACAGCGCCAAAGGTAACATCGTTTTCGAAATTCTAAAAAAAATGATATGGATACCACTTACAGCGGGGTACACGCCTTTCAATAAATAAGGAGGCTGTAAGTAATAGTGAAAAAACTGACTATTCAATATTAGTCAACCAGCCTGCTGAGTTAGCGCGTCTAAGCTGTATCCTGATGTACTACACCACTGGCAATGCCATGGCGAAAAAAAGCGCTCTTCAAACTCAAAAAGCTTATCTTTAGAAAGTGTGTAAAGCCTTAGGTAGAAGACCGTGTATAAAGTCTATAGACAGTGTACAGCCTTTGACAAACGCTTATGGACAGTCTGTAAACGGTTAAAAGTAATTTTTGCGAGGGCTAGCAGCTCCACGTGGCTTACGCTTTACGAAATTACAGCCTCGCTTCCAATTTCCGCCAAACTGCATTTCGATACCGACCGACTCCGGTGAAAACCGAAGGTTTCGAGAGAAAATGCACTCGGCGCACTTTTCCCCGTTCCTTCACTCTTTAACTGAACAGAAAAGGAGGAACAAGAGCCGCAGAGAAACCGGAACAAACGCAAAATGTGCTTCCAAGTCAGTTACCCAATCATACATGCACCCCCAATGCGAAATAGCTCCCTAATGAAAAAAAGAACCGATGGCCTCAAACCCTACACCGCTACGAACAACGCGGGAAAAACTCTCCAACTCAATCGCGCAACACGTCAAGGATACGAGTCTGTTCGGGAACCGCTCAAGCGTGCAGACGACAACGCATAACCGCGCGAACGTGAATTGGGGCACACTGCTTTGCGTGCGTAGAAGGCTGCGAGAAACCGCGGTCATTCCAGCGGAGCGCTTGCTCGATAAGTAACAAAGGCACAGTGAGACACGCCCTTATCTCAACATCCACCGAAACGGAACCAGATAAGCGAAGGCACGCCGACGGCCGGAAGACAAGTTCGGCGGACTTCCCAGACACGCAAACGGCGTGGAAAGGAACGTCGCCGCGTATGACGTCCAAACCACCACCGCGGTCCAGACGGAGCCGACATGGTTCGTGCGTTCCCGTGAACACTGTTCTCAGAAGTGAAACCGCGTGTCATCTACGCACGGGGCTGGCTGTATACAGTCATAAACATCAGAGACCTTTTAGCATACTGTGTACCGTGCTACCGCTAGCGTTGCCAGAGTACTGGGAGTTCGCAGTTCGCCTCGAAGGCGCCAGATGGCGTCAATCACCAGCAGCTGCTCGAAGGCTAGGTGGCTTGAGCCACCGCCGATGTAAAGGGTTCAGCCGTATCCATCCATCCATCCATCCATCCATCCATGCTTGCGAGGAACACGTGTGAACTCCGAAAGCCTGTAAGCCTCATCACTGTGCGTCCCTTAGAACGTCATGCGCATTTTATTACATTGTCATCACATATTAGTAGCTAGACACATGTCTTATAGTAGAACATGTATTTAAGGACCAAGCACAGCTGCTTTGTGCATTACCTGACGAAGGCCGGGCCCCGGCCGAAACGTCGTTAATAAATCTCTGTTTCTGTTCGTGTGCCCCCTTTTTCTGCATTAGAAATTTCTGGATCCGAGAACTTTTGTGAAATATATATATATATATATATATATATATATATATATATATATATATATATATATATATATATATATATATATATATATAAAGGTAACAGAGTGCTTATAAAATGGGGAAAAATGTCTCAGGGCCTGCAGAGATACAGGGGGGCTTAAGCACGGATGTCCTGTCTCCTTTGTTGCTCATGTTGTACCTGCAAGGGTTAGAGACCAACATAGAGAGGACCGGACTAGGCTTCAACCTTTCTTTTTTCAAGCAAGAGGAATGGATTAAACAGTCATTACCGGGACTAATATACGCGGATGATATAGTGCTAATGGCTGACAACAAGGAAGATTTGCAGAAGTTGATAGACATATGTGGTACAGAGGGACATAGATTACGTTTCAAGTTTAGTAAGGAAAAATCTGCAGTCATGATATTTAATCGTGAGGGCGGCGAGCATAGAATACAGGAGTTCACGCTAGAAGTAGTGGATGAGTACAAGTATCTTGGGGTGTGGATAAACAACGGTGCTGAGTATCTGACAGAGCACGAAAAATATGTAATGAATAAAGCTATAGTAGGAATGCAGCTGTGATGAAAAATAGGGCACTGTGGAATTACAATAGGTATGAAGTGGTAAGAGGGATCTCGAAAGGGGTGATGGTTCCTAGCCTGACTTTCGGTAATGCGGTCCTGTGCATGAAACCAGATGTTCAAGCAAGGTTATAAATCAAACAACGCGGCGTAGGGAGGCTAGCTTTGGGAGCACATGGCAATACACCAAATCAGGGGGTACAGGGTGATATGGGATGGGCGTCGTTCGAGAGCAGAGAGGCTAGCAGTAAGATAGCATTTGAGGAACGATTGAGAAAGATGGAGGAAAAGCAGTGGGCTAGGAAAGTTTTCAGATACCTGTACATAAGGAATGTTGGCACTAAATGGAGAAAGCGAACTAGAAAATTGACGAGCAAATATCTGGACAGCAGTAGGGGGAAAATCAGCAATTATCGGTTAAGAAAAAGGTTAAAGAAACAGAGAGCTCTGTGGAAAACAGGGATGCTGACGAAATCGGCACTTGGAACATACGGATCTTTAAGCAGGAAATTGCCAAAGAAAATATCTATGATAATTGTAGGGGAAGCTCTTTGTTGTTTGAGGCCAGGACGGGAGTTTTGCGGACAAAGACATATAGAGTCAGGTACCACGAGATAGACACGTTGTGCGTTGTGTGCGGAGAGGAGGCGGAAACGGCTGAACACTTGATACTTGGTCAGTGACCAGTGAACCTCATCAAACCATGATTCCTGGCCAGACGGTATGCCGTCGAACCCTCGACTACAGGTAATAAAAGACTTAACGAAGGACTACTTTCTTTATTGCGGCGGCCCTGAATGGGGGGGGGGGGGGGCGGAGCTTCTCTGCAGACATAAGCAGTGGCGAGTGCCCCACAGTCGACGCCCTCCAGCCAATGGGCGTCAATCCGTTCTCATCACGTCGCGGTTGCAATGCTGCAGAGGCTTAGGCACAAAAGGGAAGCAGACGGCCCTTTGTCCCCTGCCGTGGCGACTAGGGGTGCGGAGGGAGGAACGAGGAGGTTTGAGAGAGGGAGATTCCCCACGGCACGGGGAAAAAGGCCCAGCTCCTTCGCTTTCCTGCCTAGCCTCTGCTGCATCGCCACAAAAAGTGAAATCGCGGGAGGCTGGAAAGTACCTGCTTGAAATAGGAGTAACCGCGACGTCACGAAAATCGGTCGACGTCACTGTCTGGAGGGCCTCCTCAGAGAGGCATTTGCCGCTGACATTCTAGCACCCACTACAGCTGAAGTCAAGATGAGAATATTGGCATGGGACGAGAATAACCCTTAAAGGGACTATGCAATGAATAAAAAGTCGCTTGTAAATGTTTCCAATGCTTATAAATGATGCTAAGAAGCATTCACACCGAGTATGAGTCTTCGGAACTGAGCCGACAATTTATTATGAATTTTTAAAAACCGTGTTTATTTAAAATTCGCGGGCAGATTGGTGTGCTCGCAGTGACCGATTTTGAAACTAAAATCGTGAAAAAATACGTCACTGTACCGATGACGTCGCGAGGCCACCACACGCTCTCATTCGCTGGAGCCACGGCAGCCACGACGTCACGGGCACACTTCCGGTAGCCGTGAAAATCGTCTGCTCGTGCCGCCGCGCGACACTCTCCGGCAAGCGCGAGCCAAGGCATTGCCTTCGCGCATATGGTTTCAATTTTCCTCTGCCGCCTCCTTCTGTCGGGAGTTCCGGAGCCACTCGCAGTGGCTCGCCGAGTCGCTACTGTCATCGCTGGCGTTCAGCCGGTATGGCGTGAACGCATAGGGCTCGATGCCCAACGCGGCCGTAAGAGCGAGCAGTCGCGCCTCGAGGTCCGGGTCCATTACTGCTAACTACAACAGACGACAAGCAAAGAAACCCGACGGGCGCCGCAATCACGCCGCCGACGCTGCTGCTGGGGTGCTAGGAGCGACAACCGGAAGTTGCAAAGGGAACGTCATCGGATGACGTATTCATGGGCGGGACCCAGTCCCAGAGCTGCTTTCTTTATTTTTGTCTGGTGCCCCGCGTGTACGAGTTGAGGGCGGAGAGGAGGACCGTAATTTTTAATCGTCTATATCTTCGGTGTTATTGATGCTAGCTTAAAAATTCTTGCGTTGGGGTGGCGAGTGATGAAATGCCTATCTTTCGTCTGCTTTACGTAATCTCAATCAATTTATTGCATAGTCGATTTAAGAAAAATTACCCACTAGGGTCCGCTAGAGTGACGCAGTGGATTCCAAGTAGTCGCGGACAAGGGTGGGGTGATACGAGAGATTAGCTTCGATTTGGTGGACTACTACGATCGGCACAGCAAAACAGAGACTAAGTGCACATGAGTGGGAGAGGTCCTGAGCTTGAAGAAACCAGTAATAATAATTGTTTTTTTGGGGAAAGGAAATGGCGCAGTATCTGTCTCATATATCGTTGGACACCTGAACCGCGCCGTAAGGGAAGGGATAAAGGAGGGAGTGAAAGAAGAAAGGAAGAGAGAGGTGCCGTAGTGGAGGGCCCCGGAATAATTTCGACCACCTGGGGATCCTTAACGTGCACTGACATCGCACAGCACACGGGCGCCTTAGCGTTTTTCCTCCATAAAAACGCAGCCGCCGCGGTCGGGTTCGAACCCGGGAACTCCGGATCAGTAGTCGAACCGGAGTTCCCGGGTTCGAACCCGACCGCGGCGGCTGCGTTTTAATGGAGGAAAAACGCTAAGGCGCTGTGCGAAGAAACCAAGGGTTCCAAATCAACGGGCCGACCAGAGACCGCTTCTGGTACAAGCCACACGGCGCTTGAAAACAGCGAAAAAGAGAAGATGCAACAGCATCCCCGTTCGTTGCCCTCTCGCTGCTATATTTATAACGCTTCGCAACGACGAAACCATTCGCTCACGCCGACGTCCTTCGGCAGCAGCATCCGTAGTAAATCCGACCGCCAGTTTTACGCGTGCAAAGGAACGACACAGACGACCGGCCGCCGTGGTTTCTACGCCAGAGAGAAAGAGTCCGGAACAGCGCAGGAGAAAAAAAAAAAGCGCGACACTCGGCAGCGTCCAAAAAACGGGTTACAGAATAGCAGAGCCCTTCTTGTTTCCTCGCCCAAATTGCGGTTCGTATGCGCGCTTACCGCGTGCTATTTCAAGGGCGCCAGCGAGGGCGGTGCATACACGGCATGTGTGTATATATAAAGAAATCCAAAACACCCGACGGCGCCCAGAAGGTTGTCCGTGCAAAACAGCAGCTTGAGAAAGAATTTGCGCCACTAAGTAAGCCACGCCGGCGCGGAAAAAGAGCCGGCTTGGGCCAAGCCCAGAATAAACGCGGCCACACACGGGGAGAGGGGGAACGCACCGCAAAGTCACGCCACAGGAGGCGAGAAAGGGTTAGAAAGGGAAGGGTGGGCGCCAGCAGCGCGACTACCGGCTGCTGCCATCGCATGGGGGCAAGCAAGCGCGGAAGCGAAGCCCGGAAGTGCGTGGCTCGCCGCTGTCCTTCGTCTTGCGGCGCAATACCAAGAACAAACACGACTCGACCACAACTGCATAAATAAGAGCAGCGGCGACCGATGGGGAAGACAAACGAGACGGGAGGTCACGAGTGACGTCAAGCGGGCTCCGCGCGGTTTTGGGAGGCTTCGGGGCCTTTGGGACCCCCGCCACATACAATGCGGACTGCGTTTGATCCAGAAATAATGCGGCGCGATGTCAGCGCCAGGAAAGTGCTGCGCATGTATGCGGACCGCATTGCCGAATGACGCCGGAGAGGACCACTCGAGCTGCGAAGTAGCAATCGCGTCCTGCGAAACATCCCCGAGGTATATCCAATGATAATAATTAATAATAATAATTGGTTTTTGGGGAAAGGAAATGGCGCAGTACCTGTCTCATATAACGTTGGACACCTGAACCGCGCCGTAAGGAAGCGATGAAGGAAGGGGTGAAAGAAGAAAGGAGGTGCCGTAGTGGAGGGCTCCGGAATAGTTTCGACCACCTGGGGATCTTTAACGTGCACTGACATCGCACAGCACACGGGCGCCTTAGCGTTTTTCCTCCAGAAACACGCAGCCGCCGCGGTCGGGTTCGATATATCCAATGCCCCCGACTGCACATTCGCGCTACTATAGCCTCGTTCGGAATGAGCACTGCTCATAAGACAATCCTCCGAAAAAAATATTCACCGTTATCTCGGTGCAGGTTAAAGGACCACTAGCTGTTAAAATTCAACCTCGGTGCGGCTCACAACTTAGACCGCCGACGAAAAAAGGCGAATAAAAATTGTTCTCATAACAACGAAAGCAAACGCATTGCAGGGAAAACGCAGTTTATTTATTTATTTTGAACCTCAAGGGTACCCAGGCGTGAGGAGTTTGGCGTCCAACGTGGCGTTACAGTAGTTGAGAGGCAGCCGTTGCAACATCGTGACCAGCGGTCACATTTAAGCTGCTCTCGCATTCAGAGGAACCAAGCCCGTAGCAAGGCTCATCAATGCCTTGAACTCGTCTATATACGTGCTCCCCTCGCGATATTAAGGCGAGAGCCTTTAATGGCTCATACTCGCGTCCGTCCGTCCGTAACGCTCTTCAGCAACTCGATAAGAAAAAAAATCCTTCTGCACGGTGGCATTCGAACCACCATCCTTCCGTTCCGTAGCCGAGCGTACTAACGACTACGCTGCTTCCTGCCAACGCACATGTAGTTTTCCTTGTCTAGGACGCTAGGAGAATGTTTGCGGAAAGGCGTCGCATCAGACGGATGCCTCCCAAATGCCCTCCAGTGTCTAAAGCATTTTATTCACGAACCCTTGCTTACTTAATCAACCTTAACCACACATCAGTGACACACGCAGCAACACGGCGCTAGTATTTCGCCTCACCGCACTTTAGGTCAACGAATGCATGCCCCCTGAATTTTTTTTTTATCACGACTCGTATATACGCCGAGTTTGCCTTTTCAGCAGCCGACTAGCAAGCGATAAGCCCTTCTGCTATCAGCTATGACCCGGATGGAATACCGCGCGCGCCTTGACGCTACGCCTACGTCGAGGCACGCGAGGCACTTGTTTGCGCGACTAAGCGACCCGCGGGCGAGTCTGAAGGCGGACATTTTCACAGCAAAATAACCTTGCAAAACGGGGGCCTGGCTTTGCAAACAACGACAGCGATGAAGTTTACAATGAACGTATATTCTCATTAAACTCTCGAGCGAATGTTAATTGAATACAACTACATAAAGCTGAGGCCTCTAGTTTCCCCGATTCTGCAAAAAATAAAATAGTGGATTTAAGATTTGTCAAGAAAATGTATGCTAGCAGCTACATATCGTGAGCGGAGTTTCATACTAAGGAGAAATTTGAAATAGATATCATTACGATTAGGATGCAATCTAAATCTGTTCAGCCACCAATAGCGAAGCCCCCCCCCCCCCCCCCCCCAAAAAAAAAAAAAAAGTGTTTAGACCACTCAAAGATGCACAAGCCGCAATAGAGCGAAACCATGCCTCCGATAGTTTAAAGGGGCTCTAAAAAGGATGCGGTATGCCTGTCATGTTAAAGGACGCCGCCTCCTGACCCACCGGAGCTAAGCCGCTTATTGGCCGCGGCCGTGGTAGCTGCCTGACGTCTGAATCTAACCAATAGCAACCTCTCAACTTTTATACCCAGGAGCGGGGCGACGGAGAAGGGTGCGACCATCAAAAAGACGCCCGGAAAGGCTTGCCAACTTTAGCGCGTTATTGTGGGTTCTCTGCTGCATGTAGAAGTGCGTTATTTGGCTATATATAAGGTGTTCATAACAACACAAATAAATAATTGAGCGAGTTGATGTGCTCTCCTTGAAAGGTATTTCCGAGCACTTTTAATGCACGCAGTCCGCCATGCAGCAGCAGCCGTCGGATGTTTCGAGCTGCCCTCCTTTGACAGGCATACAAGTCAGCCTTAAATCTCCCACAGCGAGCTCCCACCACCCATCTCCTACGCATGGGAGTACACAATACACTACAAGAACTAACTGAAGCTCATCGCACGGCTCAGATTGACAGACTCTCCTCCACAAATACAGGTAGACACATTCTCGCCTCTCTAAATATTCAGCCAACAAGTCCACCCCCAACAACACCCACGCCATCCCAACACACATCAGTCACAAACTCCTAGTTCACCCTCTGCCCAAAAACGTACACCCAGTTCACAACCAGGCCAGACGCGAAGCTCGTGCCAAGGCTTTACACAAAGCTCATGCAAACGACAAAGACGCGGTCTACGTGGACGCGGCAGAGTAAACCCACAATTCGGCCTACGCCATCACTATCATCGCATTACCTAAAACACATAGCCTCGTGCTCGATTAAGGCAACAACCTCACTTGAAGCCGAAGAAGCTGCCATAGCGTTTGCCATTTCCTCCTCCGCTGCCACACTCATTCTGAGTGACTCTAAAACAGCAATCACGAATTTTGCACGGGGACAGATTCATTCTACCGCCCGAAAAATTCTCAATTCTTGCTCCACAGAACCCTGACCGGTTCAAATTGTTTGGGTGCCAGCCCACGCAGGCAACCCCAGCAACGAAGTGGCCCACTCTCTTGCTCGAGCGTACGTCAACCGAGCAGTGCACACCGTAGACCGGGGTAGCGCTAGGGACCGGCTCGTCACCTATCATGAAATAACCCTCCATTACAGAGAGCAAAGACTCGTCTATCCCCCACCACACATCTCCCTCTCGAAAGAACAACAAACTACCTGGAGACAGCCCCAGGCTCGCACATTCCCTTCACCGGCTTTGTTAGCCCTTATCCACCCAGGCCAATACAGACCCGAATGCTCTCTTTGTGGGGCTCCGAGAGCCAACTTTGACCACATTTTGTACCTCTGTCGAGAATTCCAGCCAACATCTCGCTGGAACCTCACGGACAAAGAGGGTTGGGAGATCGCGGTCTCCAGCCCCGAACCAGCCTCACAAATGCGGCTGGTAGAGTGGGCTGGAGAGGTCGCCACACGTCATGGACTGTTGGCCACAACCAGGGATCAAGAGCCAGACCAACCCTAGCAGTGACTCATAAGTTTTCACCTACCTTCCCTCCTTTACTTTTCCTACACCACTCAAGTCTTCCTCAAAAAAAAAAAATTAAAATCGGTTTTTGAGGAAAGGAAATGACGCAGTAACTGTCTCACTCATCTCGGTGGACGCCCGAACCGCGTCGTAATCGCAAGGGAAGGGACAAAGGATGGAGTGAAAGAAGAAGGGAATAAAGAGGTCCACTGCGGTCCATTATCCTTGTCACGAAAATAAAATGCAAACAACAAATAAATAAATGCCCGGATCAAGTTTTGGCGCAAGGAGAAACTAGGCAGCTCCGACGAAAACCGCAGGCAGTGGGCTCACGAGGCAGGCGCGTTTCGTTACATTCGGCCAACGCTGGCGAGTCGCCCCCGCCGAGCTCCCCAGCAAAAAAAAAAAGAAAGAAACAGCCAAGAGAAATAAGCTCCTCATTTGGAAAGGCCTGCATGCAACAGTTGGTATACGGCACTCTCGAGAAGGCATTCGCGCTACATGTCGTCGGTGCGAATGAAAAAAAAAAATTACAGGATTGCACTTGTGTGCTTAAGAGCGGGAATGCGAAAGCCTTTCCCTTTCCTCGCTCCATTTTTCATTTATTTCTATTTTTATTTGAAAATTTGTTCCTTTTACTTTTATTTATTTTTATGCTAAGTAAGCCTTCTCACACGTTCACACCGTTTTTCATCGAACCAGTCACAAAAAACCTGCTTCAAACGCAGCATGTTTCAATTAACTAAATTTAATCAAGTAATTGCGATTCATCAACCAAACTTCAAGACCTACTGAGGCACTACCTAACACAATCAAACTCTTGCACATTTATTGCACAAAACGACGTAATCGTGCGGACAAAATTTGCGGACACTTTATATATATAATGATTTCGCATTATTAAAGGGAATGCACCAACGACACGCTAAATAAACAAAATGCAAAAACTATAAGGCGAGATTTTTTTTAAAAAAAAGGTCGCCAGCGAGTTCACGGGGAAAAATCGGCTGCCACCCATCCCGCCCTTCCCAGCCGCCTTCCCTGCAAGTCCTTCCGAAAGCTGGATCCCGCTAGACCAGCGTGGCGCCACAGCAGCAGCCATACAGCGGGGCAGGCGACAAAACAGAGGCCGGATGTGTGACGACGGCCACATGGGCGAGGAGAGCTCGGAGTGTGAGCCACATAGGCGGCGGAGCCAAGGACGGGGGAACGGGGGGGGGGGGGGGGGGGGGTGTCTGGCCCGAATCTTCGGTCAACAGCGCCACGGCCGACTGGAGCCGGTGCCGGATCCCTGTGTTGCAGTGTTCGTTTTTTTTTTGTTTTGTTTGCAGAAGTAGCAAATGCAGATATGCAAAGCGGATAACGGGTAAACTGGTGCCCTATAGAGCAACCCAGTGCATTCCACGAGAACGGAAAAACTGGCCGGGTACGAGAGCGAATGATGTTGGGCATCGAGATTGGGAGATTTTGTTGGCACGTGGCCGGCGCGACCACCGTAGGACGCAGTTGAGTGAACAGTATAGACACAGAGACCTTCGTCTTGCAGTAAACTTAAGCGATGACTAGCGCCACGCGTGACGTCTAACCAAGTTAAACTGGTTACCCTGCTGCAATGCATCATAAACGTGTCCACCATCACCTGGGAGACGCCACCACCGAGGGTGGACCTTGCCGATGTCGCTTCGTCATCTTACGATCCCACGAGATTGGACCTTTTGCAAGTTCCTTTCGAAACATTCAAATCGTGCGCGAATAAAGTACGCGAGCTATTTCTCGTGACGTCCACATCTCAAAGCCCCCAAAGAAACATCGACGAACGTAGGGTAGGATAGGCTAGGCTAGGATAGGATAGGATGCACTTTATTGCTCTAACAAGGTATTTCCGTCAGACAGTTGTCTTCATCTTCAAGCAGATATGTCTCCCTCCGTCTTGCAGTGGTGTCGGCGCCCTATTCCAGGGCACCGCTGAGTTTGGCCGTTCGCTGGGCATGGATAACCAATCCTCTTTGGAGGATCGGGTTGCCGCTGGAGAGCACACTCGCCCACGAACTCCAAGCGGCGAGAAAAAAAAAAAAAGGCTTACGCGAACGAACAATGGGCCGCATCGCACAAGCGGTCTGCTCCCCGCCAAAGAGCGCCGGTCGATGCGAGCCTCAGGATTCAGCATGCGTCAGAGGCTTCGCACCGGAACCGCGGCGGCAATTTCGGGCGACGGCGTCGGCACATTCCGCGGCCGCCGCGCCGACGCCGCGGGCTACGTCCACTTGGTTTCCTGGTTTTTATCTCCGCGGGTCTCAATTTACCACTACACTCGTTCCCGAGCCGCGGCTTGGCGGATAGGGCTCGGCGAAAATGCTGCAAACGCAACTGAAAAAGCGATGATCAGGGGGAAAAGAAAAAAAAAAAAGTCTTCCTTCGAAGCGCCGGCTGCCGGAGAAAGCTCGCAATAACAAACTGTTTCCCGACAGAAAAATAAAAAAATAAAATTAAATCCCCAAGCAGTCACTACGGTAATAACGGTGCATAGGGCAACGCTCGAGTGACTCATTAAAAGAGCACCAACACACACATAAGCGACCACTCGTGCAATAACCACGACGCAAAAATCTACCCGCCGAAAAGAACAGACCGAGCTCAACCGGGAACTGGTTTACTATAACGGTGCATTGTATGCACCGTTACGGCACCTGCCAAGAGATTAGTACTGCGCGCGACCCGAGCGCAGCCATAGCTGCACGGGTCAGCACTGATGGTGGCGTTCCGAGTGCTATTTTGAAGCGAAGGCTCGCGCCACTGTCCCAGGTCCGCTCTGTGCCTCGCCATTGTGGCCAGCCTGATCGCTATCGCGTTCAAAACTGGGATACTGGTTAATGCGAAATGAAGGAGTCTGGCCGAAAAGTCGCGAGTTATGCTTGAAAAACCAGCACCCAGGCTACAGCAGGTCTAGAGCTGTACACTCAATGCTATAGGCAGTAATTTGTGCCGCACAACGGAGGATGTGAAAGTATAACCGGTGCTATGCCATGGCTAAAGGAGCAAGGAACAAGCAGCACATGTCTCTCAAACCTTCACGAAGGCGCCAGTGGCTGCCGGTGCCTGTATAACGTTTCGTGCGGGTCCGTGCGAGGGACTCCCACATTACCTGAACCTGTACAACCACGAAATCCTCCTTTTTCACAAGGTCGCTGTGCGCATGCGCGCCTCTCCTCCTCCTCCAGCTCCACTGGCTGAGAAGAAAACCGCCATCTAACCAATGCGCATGCGCGGTTCACGTTAGTGACAGGCGCATGCAACAGATGGCGGCAGCTGTCAAACGCACGCCATGTCAGGCGCAGCTTGCTCCTCGTGGAACAAGATGGCGCCTACGTCTCCCTCCCGCGTTTGTTTTCAACCAGCAGCAGACGAAATTTCGCCACTGACTAGAGGGCGACACATCTTGCGAAAAAGTAAATAAATCTGCGCTGGAAATTAGCAAAAAGCGATTGGAAGATTGGTAGGCTCAAAAGCAGAGAAGGTGGCTTAAGTTTAGAAGTGTAGGAAGACTTAAAGAAAATGGCGAGTTTTAATAACTTTCAGCCCAGTTGAACAAAAATAAAGGGGACAAAGCTGATTATGGTGGCAAGTGCCATCACCCCGTTTCAAAGGGGACGACGCTCCTACCTTCCATCCATCCCAAAGCGAATTCCAGAAAGAAGAGCTTTTTACGCCTATCTGGTTGTCGGGAGCGAATTCACACCATAACCGGGATAGGCGCTACTGTGCGACACTTAACAAGCGCGGTTCAGATTCCACTGTTACTCGGCCACAACGTGCGTAACAGCAATCGAGCCCGCACAGAATCGCTGAGCGACGCAAATGTGAGGCAAAACCAGAAAGCGACGGCCACAGTGGCGTCAAGATGTGGCGTGCGACCCGATTGGCCGCGCCACCCTTACAAGCATTTCTTCAGACGGCCTATGAAACTGTGCATAGCCTTTCGTCAATAAATCCTACGAATAATACTATAGACTAGTCTGTAAATAATACAAATCCTATAGACAGTCTATGGACACTCTATAGATTCATGGCTACAAACGTTTAGTAGACTTTTATAAACTATGAATAGAAAGAAGGAAACAAGCAAGGCGGAAGGTAACAGAATCTAGAAGTCTACAGAAAGTCTATGCGTGCAGACCGTTTTTAAAATGGCAGTAACTTCCTCTGAAAATTTTACAATATCTATTAAATTCCGATGGTGTTTTCTCGAAACGTTCCAGTCAATTTCTCTTATTTTCTCCACTTTCACGCTACCAACGAACTAAAGAAGAAAAGTATCTTCACGCCCTATTTGCTCGAGCATCGCTGAGAAACATTTCTGCACCAAAACAGGGCGAAAAACGAAAAAAAAACTGTTATATTTTTCAAACGTACGTGTGCAGTCCATATCCTCCCTTCAAAACAGGCAAAACAAAGCAACGTTTTTCAAGCGTTCCTTCTTTCTGCAAAGTGACCAAACAATACCAAATGCTTCGCAGAGCGCTGCAAGCACATCTAGCACAGCAATGAGCAAGCGTCAGGTATTCTGGAAACAACTTTTCCTGGCCCACTTTCTGAGTCTTCAAGGCGCGTCACATTTCCTTTTTTTTTTTTCACAAGCACTTGAGAGCAATATAGGTGCTTCCTCCTGCAAGAGCACTGATAATTTCGCTGCAATCATCCCTCAATGGAAAATTCAAATCTTGGGACAAGCACGCCGGCCGAACAATACCCATGTATACGCAACAAAACCGCATATGCGCTAAAAACAATAACAAAGAAGCACTTTACAGCTGCGCTCGAGAAATTTGCATCATAGAGCAATCCCAGCGCCTCGCGGACAGCACTGCTCCATCACAGCTACACAAAAAAGGGACGACACAACGGCAGTTCACACAATGCACACCGCAAATATCAAAAGGTTTCTGAGCAGAGAGCTTTGTTCGCACAGCATGCGCCTACCTCTGACGCCCGCAAGTGCTTGCGTCACGGAACGAAAAAGATGCTGCTTGTGCCTGCAGCACGGTGACGTCACTGCAAACCTTGCACAGCTGTCAGCGCGCCTCGCATGACAAGCGGCCAAAAGGACGCGGGAACGGCGGGCAAAAACACCTCGGAGATGCGAACGTCCCTTTCTATAGACACCAGCCCGCTTTCAGAGGCTGCCAAAAAACCCTCAGACGCGATGCTGATATAGCACACTAGCGCGTCAGTGGTTACGCCAGCCCCTTCCTTTCCGGCGGGGCGAAAGCAAGATCAACACGCGCGTTGAGGGACGGGCTCGAGCACCGACTAATCACCGGAAAAGGAGGAAAACTCACCCACGAACGCAGTGCCGCCGAACGACGTCAGACCGGCGTTGTCGTTCGGCGGGCTGACATTCGGCGCGAGTCGCGCTGTCGCCGGCTTCTCCGGTAGTGCGTTGCCGACGCCGCCGCCGCTGCAGCAGCAGCGCTCGCCCCTCATGGCCGCGCTAGGCCTTTTCCCACCAGTGGCCACCACCGCATCGACGACAAGGCGCTAAGCGACGGATACCACACACAGAGCGGCGACGTCCAGATCGCGCACAGGGCTCGTCGCTTCAGATCTCAGCGCGCGGCGCACACTTCGGCCGACACATATTCCAAACGCGCGCAGCGATGTGGACGCAACGGGTGGAGGGGGGCACACGTTCGCTTTCAGGCCGAGCGGTGCGATGGGTGTAGAGGGACAATGCAGATACCACAGCAACCACACGGCGAGACCAGCGAGGTAACGAGGTTGCGACGAACACCCGCCACTAAGCACCAGAGGAGGAAGATTCCTCCGAGAGCATCCGCGCATCAGACGGGCGCTGCCGGCACCGATCCTCGCAAGTGCGCCTCAGCCAGCAGAGGAGAAGGCGGCAGAAAGAGAGAGAACCGCTCTCCCGCCTTCGATGTGCGCCAGCCTCCTTTTGGTTTGCGGTTCTTTTTTTGTTTGGCTCACCATCCTTCGCGGGAGCATCCTCTGATCGTGTTTTGCTGGAAGCTAGGCCAGCGCGCTCCGCAGAGCGCCGTCGCTCCCTCTCCCACCTCTCTCAGGGGCGGGGTGACGTCAGCCCCGGCCGTTCCATCGTCTTCCGACCGCTCGCTCCCTGCCGCCGGGATCGGTATGAGAAGAGCGCCTACTCCAGATGGCGCCACAGGCCTCCGGCAGGCGCACCACGTGGGCGTGTGCGTATGCGTGCGTCACGCACCTACCTACAATACCAGTCACTGCAGCGGCTCGCGCGCATTGATTCTGCGTATCGCGGTAAGCGACTCCAACGCACCTTACGCCGTCCCGACGCGGCAACGACCGTTTGAGGAAGAGGTCGGAATGGAAGTTCAGGACCCAGGTAGAGCAAACACGCCTCGCTTAGTGCTAAATCTCCGCGAAAAGCCACATCTCGTGGCAAGAGACAACTTCAGCTGCTTTAACAAAGAGGCGCTGAAAACGTCTAGCAACAGGCGAACATATACCGTGAAACCACGACCAAAGCAGTAAAGCAACGAAGGTGCAAGTAAACACAACTTGAAGTAACCAAGAGAGAGAGAAATAACATTTACTAGCACCCGTCAAAAGGTCGACGGAGATCAGCCACGTGCTCTCCCTCAGCCGTCGACCGGGATCTCAGCCAGGGCGACAGCCAGGGCGAGACGGGTGAGTTCACGCTGTCCCCGTTCCGTCAGGTCCTCCAAAGCTAGGACATGTCCATATCACATGGATCATGTTCGCTATGCCCTTCGCAACGCTTGCACCTGGGGCTGAAAATTTCCGGGTGCCACTTGCTATAAACCTGGGGGTTTGGGAATACTCCGGTTTGTAGCTTACGCCACACAACTTCTTCGCTTTTGGTGAGCTGCTTACACGCTCTTGGGAGTACCGCTCTGCCTAATTTGTAACGATTCAGGATTTATTCATACGCACTAAGATCGTAACAATCTATCTGTCGTGGCATGAACTGCCGGTCATGTAGCCTACATCCCCAATAAAAAAAAAACAGCCCGACAATGCCGCGAACAATTACGAACGACGATGCTAAGCACAGTGACTGGGTCGGCAGTAGCCTCGCTTTGTTAACAAACATGTAGTCGCGGGTGGTACAAATTTTAAAAAGCGGGGGAGGCGAGAAAGTGGCTGCTTACTATTATTAGTTTTGACTATCACTATGAACACCGATTGCTACATGCTTTCTATTTTTCTCAGCATGACAGCCAGAGTTTCCTTCGCTCGATGGCATTGCTGCAACCTAGAGCTACCCCTTCTTTAACTCGAATTTCCGAACCCTGGTTAGTCCCATACTTTCGCACTCAGTACAAATTGCAATCATTAAAACACAATCTGCCGGTCTTATTAAATCAACACAAAAAGATAGCCTTCAAATACCCAAAAGAGCTACGAGTACACTTTTCTCAATTGTAATTGATAAGAATCTATTGTTGTGATAAATCTTGCATCAGGTCTGTATTTTCTGACGCCTTCTACTACTCAGTGTTTGTAATTAATGTTAGCGTACTCTGCCACCAATGTCTGCTGCCGCTTTGTAAACGGCTCCAGTGCCCCAGTCAAGTTGTAGGCAGCAACTTTTAGCCCTGGAGACCGTCCAGTTTTCTGGTGAATAAAGAATTGAATTGAAAAGCGCCGACAACACTCTCGGGGATGACTCAAGAGGAAGGGTCAGCAAAATCACCGAATAAGACGCCTCGAGAATGCGGTCCTCCCTTTACACTCGGGAGTTGACCCAGTAGTGACTACAACTAATTAAATGGCTCCCCATCCCTCCAACCAGACAGCAGCAACAGCTGACACCGGCGCAGGCCCCTCGCTAACCGCCCTGCGATTCAGCAAGCTGACCAAGCGAACATGCTGCTCTCCCTCCTTAAGAATCATTGGACGATGGGGGTGGTATTCGCCATAAGCAAAAGCGCCCCTTTCCTTCGACACAGGAAGGGCCGACGCCAACAATCTGCACCGTGTTCAGCCCGCCGGCAACTCCAGTGCCCGCACGTCACTGTGCTCCTCTCGTCGGAGAGAAGCGCTGCGCCCAGCGCGGGGAAGCCGAGCCGTTTACGCACTGCGCGCTTGAATTGCACAACGTGACACGGGCAATGCGAGCAACGGAAACGTTGCCCTTGCGTCGAGTAACTGCGGGCAATTCGGCTGCGTACCAACAAAAAAACTGGAGGGAACACTAGAGCTCCGCCTCAAGGATATGACGCGATACCGGCAATGAGTTGATGTCCATGTGTCCCACATCGGTCATTCTCAACGTTACACTCATATGCTCCTGGGGGTCCTCATATCACTCCTTGCGCAATGCTGTAGCGGTTAAAGGAACACTGAGCTTTAAGTGAAATCCCGTAGTCCGGCATTTTGTGGCTTTGTTGGCGCGGCTTGTGCGGCAGCGAAAGGTGCATGTATTGCAAAGAGATTTGTATTCGAAGTTGAAAAACTTTGTTACAATCCGGTGGGCAGTTTCTGGTGACCCCCACAAGGTCACGTGACCTAAACTGCCCACCTAAGTTTCTTCTACGCCACCCTATTTACCGCTCACAGCGCCGACGCCGCATTTTTCGCGTAACGGGGCCTTTAACGCTGCCGCGTTAAAATCTCGGCGCCACTGAGCTCTTCCCCGCCTTCATATTTCACGACTGAGTCCGGACCCCCCTCGAAGGCACTCGGACGCTGTTGGAGAGTGTACGGATGGTATCATACGGACACCGTCCCCATGCCACTGCGCCGCGCCCAATTTGTAACCCTTTGTTTTTTCTTGCCTCGGGCGACCAAGCAGACCGTACCGTGGGAAGACCGGAAAGCCCAATGCTCACCAAAGACGTCCCTCGCCGACAATCGCAATTACACTGCATGGGCGCGACGGCAGCAGCCAACGACGCTACCGGGTATCGCCGCACGAAATCTCGAGCACGCTGCCAAGTCGCGAGCCGGCAATAACCGTCAGACGTCAAAATAAATACGCGGAGGGCGAGAGAACACCGCAAAGCCGCAATCACGCTTCCCCCGCGCGTGGGCATCCACGCATTACCGGTTCGCGCGCGGCGCTGACAGTCGAATTCTGCGCCGACAAATCGTCCATCACACAACAGCGCGGCCGCCGAGGACGAGATAAACGTCGCCCCGTGTGAGTGTACACACACTAGGGTGCCTACCCAGGGAGAGGAGACGGGAGGGAGCGGCCGCTCCGAGTGTGGGACGGTGCGGCACATCGCGGCCGCCACAGGGAACGAGACAGCCTTGGGAGTAACGACCAACCCTGCGCCGCCGAGCTAACGGGGCCAGGCGTGGGCGCCTCTGCCGGGAATCACCGACACACACTCGTTCACACATGCGCACAGTGCACACGGGAGGGGATGCAAGGAGTTTGTGTTTTGGTTCCGCGCGCCACATCAACGCGCTTCCATGCACACACACACACACAACGGAGAGATGGAGCTCTCTTCCCTTGGTTCAAAGTTGCGATCAGAGAGGGGGCGACAAAACAGGAAGACCAGCACCGGCGTGATAACGCGGCCGCTTCCGAGAGAGCGTTACTACACACCCGTCCATTTGCGGGGCAGTCCCGACGAGAAGGTGCCCGCCATGCGCACCAGGAAATGCGGCAATTAGGGCCATCCGTTCCGTAGCTTCTCTTTAGTCGTCGTCGTGCCTTTCAGGGGGCAGCGAAGTGGTATGGGCGGAGTCCGAGCGCCGCTCTTCCAACTGTTGTTCGCTGCGCGCTTAATAAACCCGCCGCCCTCCCATGAATACACGCTGAAAGAAAGAGGCCAGCCCCAGTTCGCATGTGGCCCCGGTGGGAAATTGCATCGAGGAAGACTGCGCCGCCATGGCCAGCGTCTCAAATGCTCGCTCCTCTCTTGAGTCCGCGAACACGGGGCGCGGAAAGGCACCGGCAAAAACTCTCCATCCGCGCCAACTACCACTAGGGGGAACAAAAAATAAAAAAGGGAGAAAAGTAGTCGCTATATACGTCCATATTCTCAAGAAGCGAAGTTATCGGTAGAGGAAGTTTCCAAACGAGTGATCCCCTTCCGGAAGAGAGATGCGGGACTATCAATAGTTTCTGGGAACGGATAACACGTGCAGCAAAGTGAAAGCCGGAACCAGTAATGGGTCGGCCATTTCCTGTCCCCGCGAGGATCCAAGGAATATACGGAGCGGAATGAGTGCCAGTAACAGGCGCGCGCGAGCTCGCATTTTGAAGCGAAAAGCTAGTCAACACCGCGCTTCGCGCGAGCCGGCGTATGTCCGTTCCATTCCATTCCAAAAACTTTTATTTACATCAGAAATGGAGACCCCCTACTCCCTACCCCTAGCGCGCAGGCCTAGGGGCAAGGGCCGGGGCCTTCGCGACTAGATGCAGGCAAAGAGTTGCTGGCTCTTCGCGGCCTCTACCGCCAGATGGATGGCTATGTCGGAGCACAAGTGACGTCACGCACGGCGCAGATGGCCGCCGCCGACTCCGTCGCCTGACCTTTCGCCGCTGCCGCGCGTGACGTCACGCGCGGTGCAGGTGACCACTGCCGCGCGCTATGCGTCATCGTTTGACGTTCGCCGCAATTTTTCTCGCTCGCACCCTAGTCACTACTGCGCATTCGCCACTAGTAGCACCGAGCCACAGGTGTTCCGCCGCTGCGCAGCGCCGCGCCTTTCCTCAAAAATCCAACTTTCAGTTTTCTTTCTTCTTTCCCTCCCTCCTTTACTCCTTCCTTTACGGCGCGGTTGGGTGTCAACCGAGATACGTGAGACTGTACTGTGCCATTTCTTTTCCTCAAAGACCAAACAAAACAAGTGAGCCGACGGCGTTTATAGAGTTCACTGGCGTTGACAACTTTGCAAAGGCCGTTCATTCTCACGAAAGGAAAGGCGCACAACTGGCTCCGTGGGTCAGTGGAGACCTCAATCTCGCTTGCGCTTTGTATGTCCTGGATTACCTGAGCTAATCCACATTAATTTTTTTTGTCATTTGGGCAACACGACCGCGGCCGAATGCAGTATATGTCCGTTAAATATTGCCGATACTCTCAATAGGTGTCCACGTTGCCAGCACTTACTCTTCAAATTACTCTTCGCAAGGCAGTAAATACTGCTTCCCGTCCTATTTTAAACTCTCCAACTAACGTATCAGAAGCGACGTGAACGTCAATGTGGGTTCATTTTTCGGAACATTTCTGATGACGGTTCAAACGGCGGACAATTTGAAAACATTCCCTTCCGAAGCAGCCTCTTAACGTCATTTGCAAGAAAAAAAAAAAAGACCTGCTCTCTTCCACGGTATGGATATATTGATGGCAGCTGACATAGAATATGCTCAACGTTACTTCTCACACAGAGAGAAGTTAGAAAATCCGGCGGCTCCATTTATGTATTGTAGCCGGTTATAGAACATAAAAATAATTGTTTTTTTGGGGGAAAGGAAATGGCGCAGTATCTGTCTCATATATCGTTGGACACCTGAACCGCGTCGTAAGGGAAGGGATAAAGGAGGGAGTGAAAGAAGAAAGGAAGAAGAGGTGCCGTAGTGGAGGGCTCCGGAATAATTTCGACCACCTGGGGATCTTTTACGTGCACTGACATCGCACAGCACACGGGCGCCTTAGCGCAGTCGGGTTCGAACCCGACTCTTTCCTTTACTTATGTAACGTTCTTGTTTTTTCGGGCTTTTTCCGGCATGTACTTTCGCTTATCACCGGTGTATCATACAGTTTAATTAGAATTGTTTTGTTTATTTTCCTTGTACAAGCCGATCTGACTTTGTAAACAAAGCATTTCTGTATTTTGATTTGTGTTGTTATTATGGCGCTCTGCCATTATTTTATTTTATTTTTTTTTCCTTGTCCTCTCTTTTGTTTCTTGAATTTTTTGTAATCTGGGGAGCTGGGAACTAGTCAAGCTGAATTTTCAGATTTTTTTCCCGCACTCCCTCACTTCATGAGTGAAATAAAGAATTTATTTATTTAACTCCGGATCAGTAGTCGAGCGCCCTAACCACTGAGCCACCGCGGCGGGGCTTATAGAACACCGGCAAAAGATAAAACAGGGCTCCGCCGCTGCGTGGTACGCGTGGGATCGTGTTGGCTCATTCCAGACTCCCGTCGGGTTGACTGCGCCGATATTAGGGTATTTTAAGAGTACGGTGACCCTATCGGTGTGCATGTGTTGAACACAACGCCCCTAGGGTTAGCGTTGAGCGCATGTGAACTGGCACCCCGGCATTCCATTATCCCCCCCAACAGATATGGTCACCCTACTCTAATCCTCGCAATTAGGGACCTTCAGAATGGGGGACCCTATCGGTTAGAGGGATATAGGGGAACAGCAGGGAGCCAGTGCTTATGCGCAGGGCAATTACTGTCCTGACCATGTGCACATCCCTTTAGCCGACAGGGTCCCTTATACTAAAGGTCTCTATTAGCAATGATCAAGCGAAAGCCCTCAATCTGGGCGGATGTCATAGCGGAAACCCTTAGAATGAAACTTCCGCCTGAATGAAGCACGATGCTTTCGCGTGGGCTCGGGTTGAGCTGTTTATAAAAGCGGCGGCTTTTATAAACAGCTCCCCCCTCCCCGCATACAGGCAACAGGTGCACGCTCCAAGAAGAGCGCGGAGCAATGCAATGCGAGCCGGATGCCCAAATTTAGACCCTGCCTCCGCGGCACACACGGGCGACGCCGTCTTATTTTCGGGTGCGTCTTCTCCGTACGCTCGTCGCGAGTTAGCCGATTCGGGGAGAGCCTCTTCCGGGTCCTTGCCGGGCGAAGAACGAGGTGACGGCTCTGTCTCCATGGGAACCGGATGACTGAGTGAGCGACCCTGGGCGCGCGGTAGCTAATCCGGGACACCTCCGTGGCATTGTGCGCCGCCAATAAGCCAGAGCGGAGAACAGCTGTTCCTCCTCCACGCTGTCCCGTTAGCGGTGTGATCTGCTGTATCGCTCCCAACCGTGCCCGCAGATTCCGGGCGGCTGAGCCCACGGCTACGGGGCGACGTCCATCCAAAGGAGACGCGTCGTT
This sequence comes from Amblyomma americanum, assembly GCA_030143305.2. Taxonomy (NCBI): domain Eukaryota; kingdom Metazoa; phylum Arthropoda; class Arachnida; order Ixodida; family Ixodidae; genus Amblyomma; species Amblyomma americanum. The sequence continues at coordinate 88,004 of JARKHS020016010.1, read as the reverse complement.
TCTGCGAGCTACCTTGTTCCCTTGTTTCTGTGCCAACCGCTGGAGGCTGTCCATCCGGAACCATTGCGCAGAGTCAATTACGTGGCCGGTTAGTGAACAGGCATGATCGTTGATGTGCTTAAAGTTACAAGCCTCGAAACTGACTGAGAACTCCGCGGAGACTTGAGGCAATACGTTAATTAACCGCAGAAAAACAATGCGTGCAGCCAGCCAGTGCGCTACGCGCCACGTTGAGACTTGCTTTCAAGCGCTCGGCCAAACCACGGTGCGGCGTCATCTCGGGTGTACTTCCGGGCCGCTCTTTGGGAACGTTAAGAGCGGGTTCCAGCGTAGAAACAATGAACAGATAATAGAACGCGCCCGATGCAAAGCGTGTGCAGAAAACGCAGAAAGAAGCCGCGGGCTACGGACATCACGAGGAGTGTACGTGGCCGCGGCGCGAGGCACGTTCTAAACGCCAGCAGAATGAGTCCCCCCCCCCCCCCCCCCCTTTGTTATGTACAGGGTTTCACATAAGACTTTAAAAATGAGCACTGAGTTAGAAGAAGCATTCTCAGAGGCGTAGCAGCCTAAGACGTGCTAACCACGGCCGATGGCAGGCAGCTCGGTAAACACGCCGCGCACGTTGCCCGTTTGCGAGGCCCTCCCGAACACAGCGGCGCCGCAGAAAATAATAATAATAATAATTAGTTTTTGGGGAAAGGAAATGGCGTAGTATCTGTCTCATATATCTTTGGACACCTGAACAGCGCCGTAAGGGAAGGGATAAAGGAGGGAGTGAAAGGAGAAAGGAAGAGAGAGGCGCCATAGTGGAGGGCTCCGGAATAATTTCGACCACCTGGGGATCTTTAACGTGCACTGACATCGCACAGCACACGGGCGCCTTAGTGGTTTTGCTCCATAAAAACAAAGCCTCGCAGCTTCTTTCTCGAGGCCGCGGGCGTGTGAGCTGCTGGAGGATCTAATGCCACACCTGATTGCTGGAATCTTGCGCTCATCATTCTCCGGTTATCTGCCATGAAAAAGCGACCAAATAAAGAAACTAAAAACTCCGAGAGGGAGGAAGAGAAAACACTTATGGCTAAGGCCGCGGTGTCCAAGGCCAACACTAAAGCGTAGTGAAAAAGAGTGATCGCTCCGCTAAGGCCCGCTGAATATACCTCTGAAAATATCCAAAGCCGCCGGCAGTTTTGCACAGGTTTCGAACGCATGCATAATGACGCGGTTCTACAGGCGGGCCTTCATCACGTCGCCGCACTTAATATGCGCCGGCTTCGTGATAATTTGGTTTGGTTTGTGGCGGTTTAACCTCCCAAAGCGACTCAGGCTATGAGGGACGCCGTAGTGAAGGGCTCCGGATAATTTCGACCACCCGGGGTTCTTTAACGTGCACTGACATCGCACAGCCCACGGGACTCTAGAATTTCGCCTCCATCGCGAAATTCGACCGCCGCGGCCGGGATCGAACCCGCCTTTTTTGGGCCCAGCAGCCGAGCGCCATAACCACCGAGCCACCACGGCGGCTGCTCTGCACTTTTTCTCCACACAAAACGGTAGGCGTGGCTAACGGCCGCGGCTCGGTTCAGAGCTGGAAGCGCTACTGTCGCGATGAGTAAAAAAAAAAAAAAATTGAGAGGGGGGGGGGTTTCGGGAAAGGAAATGGCGCAGTATTTGCCTCACATATCGACGGACACCGGAACCGCGCCGTAAGGGAAGGGATAAAGGAGGGAGTGAAAGAAGGAAGAAAGAGGTGCCGTAGTGGAGGGCTCCGGGATAATTTCGACCATCTGGGGATCTTTAACGTGCACTGACATTGCACAGCACACGGGCGCCTTAGCGTTTTTTTTCCTCCATAAAAACGCTACCGCCGCGGTCGGGTTCGAACCCGGGAACTTCGGATCAGCGGTGGTGCCGGGGGGGGGGGGGGCTGCACAGAGCATACATCTGCAAGCTTGGCACTGTTTTTTTTTTTTCCTTTCAACTGCCGCTGAGTTTTCCTTCTCGTCGCACTACGAGGTTAAGGGCAGGACACTGCCAGCGCAGAGTTCCCACACCTACACAGGGGCCCAAATCCCAACAGCAGAGACGCAGAACGTCGACCTACGCACCGACGGATTCACCGGCATGTCTCTTTGCATCAGGGCAGTGGTCTGGCGCCTCCTAGCAAATTTAAGAGGCGATCTTACGTATTTCCTACCTTTAAAGCATTTTCCCTACAATTCTGGCTCTCTCATGTGTAATAAGCTATACAAGGTGTTTAACCTAAAACTTCACACAATTTGTAAACATAGACTTATTGAGTTAGGAGAACGCTTTATCCGGCGCCGCATTGTCAGCGGTGTAGTACATCAGAATTCTGATACGGTGTGCTAACTAGCAGACTGGTTAAATAATACTAAATAGTTCACTTTTAAGTATTACTGTCAGGCTCCTTAATTAGAGAGTTTTAGTTTCACGTACGTAGAGGCTTCACGTACGTAGAGCTCTTACGGGTGACCTGTGCGCATGTGCAGAACGCAAAGGGTCTGCGTGAGACTTACGGACGTACGTGAGATTCGGATTCTTACGTTACGGCCTTTGCGTTGCTTGCGTACGTAGCGTTGACAAACATGGCGGCACCCTGCCCGCCGCTTCACGGCGATAACAGCTTCGTCGCTAATCCCTCGAGGCGATATGGTGTTCTAAACTGTTGTATTCGCCTTCAATTTGCCGTTTCTTACACTCGCATAAGGTTTAAAGCCACAAATAGCCTTTGTTTTTCAGACAGAAGGGCGATTTTTCAGCTGTTAATCCTGACGAAGTAGCGTTGGTCGTCGTCATAGCAACTATCTCGCTATGAATGGCTTGGCTTAAAGACTTGTCTTGGATGATTTAGGCTACAACCAGTGTCTGTGTTTCTTAGTAGATGGCGCTAGGCGTAACGCGCGGCGTTTTTCGCGTACGTGTAACTATAAGGGTTTCAAACCACCTGCGTGCAGGCTACGTAGACTTATCACGTTTGCGTACGTGAACCCTCTACGTACGTGAAACTAAACCTCTCTATTACTGAAAAGCGCGTAGCCCACCATATGTAATGTCCATATCAGCTATTAGAAATTCGAAAACGCGTATTAGCCTCGGCGCTGAGGCCCAATAAATTTTGGCTATTTCGACCAGTTACCTGCACTGGAGAGGCTGCTCTGCCTGCAAGCAGCTCGAAAGCGCATGTATTTTGGCGCGATGTTGCCAAAATTTGTTGGCAGAGAACAGCGTCGAAGGTAACCGCGTTTTCTAAATTGTAAAAACTGACATGGATATTAATAACGCTGGGCTACGCTCTCTTTAGTAATTAAGGAGACTAATTGTCACAGTTAAAAAGTTAGCTATAAAACATTAGTCAGCCAGCCTGCTAGTTAGCACATCTTAGCTTTATTCTGACGTACTACAACGCGGACAATGCTATGTCAAAAAAACCGCTCTCCTAAATTAAAAAAGCTACTTCAAAAACTTGTGTAAAACCTTACATGAAACACCCTGTATTCTTCCCGCGTTCTCCATCTACTTTGTTTAGATATCTGTGAGTGCTCGCGCGATATCTTTTTCCCTTTGGCCTTTTTTTTTTCTTCTCTCTCTCGTCCCTGCAGCGTTGCAAGCGACACGATTGCAATTTGGCTCCCGTCTTCCTACAACCCGAAGCTTCAAGGTCGTCTCAAACACAGAGCTTCAGGACAACGCGCAGGCACGCACTCTGGATACTTTTATCCCACCGGCGAAAAATACGCGAGAATGCTCCAGCCTGTCCGCATTCCAACTCGTCCGGCCGGGGGCTGCGGGTCATAAAAAGAACTGTTAATTAATGAGCCGGTTACAGCAACAACCCTCTCTTCTTTGTGCGACACACGGACACGCACGCTATCGCTCAATCCTCAACAATCCGGTAACAAGACCAGCCAGCCCCATTACGCCGCCGCATCGCGACCATCCGCGCGTTGGTAGCGCCAATTAACCCTCGTCGCCTGGAACTACGTACACTCTGGCGCAGACCCTATTTGCCCACAACGTGAGAGGGAGGCGCGCCACGCAAACAGGCTGCGTTTCAGCCTCCTCGTCTCTTCCCAGAGCCAGCAAGCGACGGCGACTCCCAACGCAAACGAGGGCGGGAAGCCGCCGTTATGCCGGCCCCAGACTGCGCATTAATCCAATCTGCGGGGCGCCTAATTCGGGGCTTCTCCCTACTTTTTTTTCGCTCGCCTCCAGGTGCGGTGGTCGCGGGCACAGCGCCCCCTGTTCGTGCGGCGGATGATGGCACCGAACAAAGCCGCGTCAGGGCCGCCCCAGAAATGCACGACCGTCGCACGCGCGCAATCGGCACGGAAGTGTCCCCGGCGGCACCGACGCACAGTCGCGCACACCACGCAGAGCAAGGTCGCACGGCCAACATCGGGACGGTGTCGCAAGACTGCGGGACACCATCAAAGGCGCCGTACACAAAAGCTACAACTATAGGCAAGAAGCCAGTCTATCTACTTCTATCTACAGAAACGCACAAAGGGAGTAACAATGGGCTCACATCTACTCTGTTTATTCGAAACGTAACCCAACAGAACCTTAAGCCTCGCCTAACCTAACACGCCAAATTCAGCAGCCAAGGGAAGGAAAAAGGAGGGCTCGTTACAACAGACCTGCACACGGAGGAAGCGAACAGTCGCCGAAATCAAGCAGCAGAAGGGGAGTGCTTCTTTTTAGTTTGTGTGTTGACCAATGGGAGATTAACGGTAATTATTTTATTGCTTAAAGATAACTGATTAGAAAAGAGAAGAAAACAACCACACGCAGCCGGTGGGATCCGAACCCAGGACCTCCGAATTTCGCGTCCGATGCTCAACCAACTGAGCTGCGGCGACGGCTGTCCAACCTTCAGCTTTACAGGGTCGCGTGTGAACTATAATATAACTATGAAAGTGTTCACCAGCAACCGCGATGAACTCACGCAAGAGTTACAAACTTCCGGTTTGAGGATCGCAACACGAACTGATACGTGTATATCGACGGAAGCCCCCAAACTGAACAGCTGTCAAAGTATTCTCTAATGTGAAATAAAAATGAAAACAGAAAATGCGAAGTACTCAAAGCCACTACAGCGCAGAAAAATCGTTGCCCCACGAGTGTTCAAACGTTCACGGCTCGATGCAAAAATAAAAAAGTAAAGAATGATTCGCGAATGCGAAATCAAATGAAGAGCATTAGCTAAGTTGTTTTCTCTAATGCTTTACATTATCTTAATGATTATCATTAAATTGCGCCTTCGTTATATCCGAGGCTCAAATTCGTTATATCCGAATTTCACGCCAAATTTCTCTCACACACACCAGGCATCAACTCGACTAACAACTTTGTGCGCCGAATCGTGCCGATTCCTTTGCCAGCACTCTGAACCCTTTGTGCCAAACGGGTTGGCCACAATTTTGTCACAAATGGCGACCCCAAGTGGCACCAGTCGCGCTCAGACGGCGCGCGCGCGCGCGCACACACACACACACACACACACACACACACACACACACACACACACACACACACACACACACACACACACACACACACACACACACACACACACACACACACACACACACACACACACACACACACACACACACACACACACACACACACACACACACACACACACACACACACACACACACACACACACACACACACAAGGTTAAGTAAATGAGGGGCCCGTTAGACAAACTTATGAAGGGAGCCAACAGTCACCGAAACCAAGGTGCATAGGGGAACGTTATTTTTTTTTAATGTGTTAAGCTTATCAGTGGGATAATATTACTTAGATTAATAAATAAGTTTGAATAACGGGCCCCACATTTACTTTACCTTGTCTGCTAATAGCTTAAAGAATGTCTCGGTTCTGGCAGTCTTGATGCCACAGGTTGCTTAAGAGGGCTCTCGCACAGTTTCCGCCCTCGCCGTTAGATAACGTTCCACGTCACGCTCGCGGTAATACAGGACGTGCTACGTCCGCCGCTATGGTCGAGGATGGCGCTGGTGAACACTCTCAAGGTTCGCGTACTCCAAATAACCATAAATACCCACGAGAGCAGCAGATTGGACAGCCGTCGCCGTAGCTCAGTTGGTAAGAGCACCGGACGCGATATTCGGAGGTCGTGGGTTCGGATCCCACCGGCGGCATGGCTGTTTTTTCTGCTGCTTTATATAAGTAATTTTCTTTAAGCGATTTATTAATCTAAGTAATGTTATCCCACTGATAAGCATAACACATTAAAAAAAATAACGTTCCCCTATGCACCTTGGTTTCGGTGACTGTTGGCTCCCTTCATAAGTTTGTCAAACGGGCCGCTCATTTCATTTAACTTGTCTCTCTCTCTCTCTCTCTCTCTCTCTCTATATATATATATATATATATATATATATATATATATAATATATATATATATATATATATATATATATATATATATATATATATAGCGGAACGCCAGCATATGGGGTAAACCGGCGGCCGTGCCGGCCCGACAACTGCGCGCGTGCGGTCAGGTGATGGAGGGTCACATTTTGTTTAAGATGCTGCAGCAATTTGATCACATGACCAGCCGCCATCTTGAAATCTCGGCCGGACAAGAAACGTTCGCATGCGAGCAGCAAGACCGAACGCTCTAAAAAATAATAATAATCATTACATGCCTAATTAATTTCCAGACACGAGAAACAACGGCGTCATCGCGCGACGAAGGCTCAGCCACACGGCCGGGTTCAACGGCCGAACACGAAAAAGAAAAGGGACCGAATTGCGACCAACTTTCCCCGTCTCCAAGGGCGCGGTCCCCGAGACGCTTTCTTTCTCATCCTTCCCACTGCACAGGCACGCTGACGGAAGGGCGGCGAAGACACGACGAGCTCTGCCGCCGGGGAAGGAATTCCCAGCTTGACAGCAATTGAGACCGATCACGTACAACAGTGCATTCCATTGTGTACAGCCTGAGCGAAAGAACCGGTGAACGCTCGCTTCGAAGCGCTTTCCCTTTCCCTCGGCGATCGCAATCAAGGGGGCCCCGAAGGACAGTTTGTTAAATATTCCCCCTCACTGTCTCCGAAGCCTCCGTCCTCCTCGAGGCTCCGGTGAAGCGCACTATGAGAGGCGGGGGAACATTGCTGCGAGTGAATCGATCCCCGCGATTGGCCAACGATACGCAACCAACTACAAGCTGCATCACCGTCAGGGTATTCTTATAATAATAATAATAATTGTTTTTTTTTGGGGAAAGGAAATGGCGCAGTATCTGTCTCATATATCGTTGGACACCTGAACCGCGCCGTAAGGAAAGGGATAAAGGAGGGAGTGAAAGAAGAACGGAAGAAAGAGGTGCCGTAGTGTAGGGCTCCGGAATAATTTCGACCACCTGGGGATCTTTAACGTGCACCGACATCGCACAGCACACGGGCGCCTTAGCGTTTTGCCTCCGTAAAAACGCAGCCGCCGCGGTCGGGTTCGAACCCGGGTATTCTTCGAAGATGCGCTTTCTTCGCGGGCGCACATGGCACGCGTTTTCGGAGGCTGGAAAAACTACACGCGCTAGGTTCACTTCAAAACGACAATGGAGAAAAGTTTTAATCGTCTGTCTTTTGCTGTTTTTTTTAATAGGGCTATAGGGGAATGATGCGCAAGATATCAGTATAAATGGATGCATGGGCACGCGATGCGAAGGAAAAAAAACATTGGGCATCTAGGGTTGTAACAGAAAACGGACTCCAAGAGACGGTAAGCGTAGTAAGGGGGGGGGGGGGGGCGGCAGCGTGTTAAGCGGACGGATGAGACCAGGAAGTCTGTTGGCACTGACGGAACTTGGAGGGATATTGGGAGAGATATCCGTCCTGCAGTGGGCGCAGCTAGGCTGACGACGACATATGGATTATCACTTGGAATTCGCCTACTCCCGGCAAATACATCATGATTCCATTTCCATCATTCATGTCTCGGTTTCAACAGCCGAGCAGTGGCTATGAGTCTGTGTTCTCTCAAGCGAGGAAAAATTTCGACATTACCGCTGCTTCATCGTTTCAAACACCTACAACACTTACGACTGCCAGCCCCAGGAGGCGGAATGATAAAAAGAAATGAAGAACCTCTACTGTTCTGCTTCTGCGCGCCCAGAGTGACCTGACGCCCCAACCACTCGCGGCTGCTGGTACCGCAACACGGGAAATAACTGAAACTTTGAAATTAATCACTACACGTAGGCGAAGTTCTAAATTCGAAATTTGGCGTACTCCTTCGAGGCGCGCAGGAAATCGTCAGCACCGGAGTGCATTAGTGGTGGCTGCTCGGAAACTTCACACCGACCGAGAGTTGTTTTCGTACACACGCAATGAGTCAGCATGCCGGTCGCACACCTCTGCGACAAATTCCAGCGACCAAGAACGAGGCGCGGGATCGTCTGGCACCGGCCGGGCTTTGAAGAAGACGACTGCGCCCCAACAACAGGGGTCCTCCTCGTCCAAAGGTCGCTCGTGTGGCGACCGGCCAAAAACAGTCGCATGAGCCCAGAGCAAGGCCGCTTGGGACCGCAGCCTCGCTCTTGCCGCTATAAGACGAGGCGCCCCTTTCCCAGAGAGCAGAGCGAACGGACTCCATACAATAATTGCTCGCTTGTACGAGAGAGGGCCGACATACATTCGCGTAAACTTTAAACCCTCGTGCAAATGGTGGACATCAGGCCTGCTGCATGAAGGTCGCTGCACGGCAGGAGTCCAGTGGAGCTACGCGTAGCACACATTCATAAGGAGATCGAATTCCATTCCTAATTCCAGCCCTCTTCTCAATTGATGATGATGAATTTTTATGGCGCAAGGGCATCTATGGGCAAAGAGCGCCATGACACAAGGTACTTTTTGACTTCTCAAGGTGCGGTCAAAGGCCCATATCCCAAGCATTTCACCCTAAATAGGCCGAGCACCAGACCAGGGGAAAGCTTGTACCCATTGTATCATCGGTGGGTACCCGGCGGCACTGGGGATCCCCTGTTCTCAATTCAGCCGCCGCGGTGGCTGAGTCGTTATGGCGCTCGGCTGCTGGCCCGAAAGACGCGGGTTCGATCCCGGCCGCAGGGGTCGAATTTTGATGGAGGCGAAATTCTAGAGGCCCGTGCACTTATTGTGCGATGTCAGTGCACGTTAAACAACCCCTGGTGGTCGAAATTTCCGTAGCCCTTCACTACGGCGTCTCTCATAGCCTGAGTCGCTTTGGGACGTTACGCGCCCCATAAACAAAACTTTTGTTGTGTGTTGTGTGTTGGGTTTTATGGCACATAGGCAGCTAAGGCCATCATGCGCCAAACTCAAGGTGTAGAATTGGCTTTCTGTAGAATGTTTACGAATATCAAAAAATGCCGATGGCGTAGATGACCTAAAAACATTGTGCTGCCCAGTAAAAGAAGAGAAGAAATTTGGAAATCGCTAATGGTAAAAGCCTTAAAGAAGGTCAGGCAGCCTTAGCGGCTATCCTTGGCTAGGCAAGGATCCTGAGGCTCCCAACCAATCAAATAAAAAGCCTCAGCCTACTTCTCAGGAATGAGAAAGTGGCTGAGGTGTATCATGTAATAAAGGGAGCCAGTGGTTCAAAAATTACAGTTTTTCGAGGACGCCCGCTGCTTTTAAAAAGCTAAAAACGGAGGGTATGTTAACAATGGCATTATCAGCTAAGAGCAATGTTGGGTGAAAAGGAATGTATTCATGATAAAATTGAGTGAAGTACTTTTTTCTTAGTTTTTCTAGTTTCACACATGAGAATAAAATGTGGTTAACAGTAAGTTCTTCTCCGCATTCCTCACAACCAGGTTTATCTTGTTTTGTTAGCAGGAAGTTGTGCGTGAGGTGCGTGTGGCCTATTCGCAGACGGCATAAAACCACTTCTTTAAAACGTTCCTGGTGCACACATGACTTAAATTCACCCAAAACTGGTTTTACAAAGTGCAGTTTATTATTCACTTCGCTGTTCCAACGCGACTGCCATTTTTGTCTTAATTTCTGTTGAACTAATTTCATGCAGTCATTAAAGGGTATATCTACTTTTTTTATTTCCTTGCCCCGAGCTTGAGCGGCACACAAATCTGCTCTCTCATTTCCTTTTATTCCGACGTGGCTCGGGACCCAGCAGAGTTTAATGTTTTGTCCTCGAGCTGTTGCTGTTACAATGTTGTGTATGATGTCCCCAAGTATGGGAGTGGTTGCGTTTCTAGAGTGGAGGGCTGAAAGTACACTTAAAGAGTCTGTGTAAATAATAGTGTTTTTGAGGTTCTCGTTTAGTATTTTTTTTTGTTGCCACACATACTGCGTAACATTCTGCGCTGAAGATGGATGCGCACTGTGGAAGTCGCATCTTCCACTATCTTCTCAATTCCTCGCGTGGTTCACACACCACCGCTGTCGCAAAGTCCGGCCGCGCACACCTCAGCAAATCCTAACAAGCAGAAAAGAATCAAAGCAGACCAATGATTCTTATTGGTTCAAGTGAAGCCGACGGGCCGAAGTTCGTAAAAAAAAAAAAAAGCTTGAGCGGCGGGCAACCGAGGCGCCACAGAAGCGAAAGTGAGCAAAACGCGGACAGGAATTCCGAGGATGACGACAGCACGGGCGGGAGGAACGGCCGCCTGGTGGATCTATCTACAGCCGCGTTTACATGAATGCGACAGAAGTTGACTGCAGTCCCCTTTTTTAGGGGAAGTGCAAAAACGTCGAGGAAGAGAGTAGAGGACGAGTCATGTCTTTCCTTCTCAAGACCTACTCTTTCCCTCAAAAAGGGGACTGGAGTCGACTTTGTCGTATTCATGTAAACGCGGCCTATGTAAGACGCTGGGCAGCTCGCTTAACCGTCGACGACGACGGCGCAGTGGTGCTGGCCGCGAGATGGCCTTGAATCCTCGTTTGGGGCTCGCTTCGGTGTGAGGCGCGTGCGAGCCCGACACACATTACGGCTCGAAAGAGAAAGGAATACAAAAAATTAGGGGCGATCAATTCGACTGATGCGGAGGGAATACGATAGTATGCCTCTTCCATTTGGTAGTCAACTTGAGTTCTGATCCAATTCCAGTACTGAGTTCTTCGTCTTTCACTCCACAACATATTCCATTTGATTCATTTTCGATTCCGCCGGCCGCATTTCGGTGGAGGCGAAACCCAAGAGGCGCGCGTGTGTTGTGCAATGTCAGCGCACGTTAAAGATCCCCAGGTGGTCAAAATTATTCCGCAGCCCTCCACTACGGCACCTCTTCGACAATGTAACTCACGAGCGTTCGACAATGTAACTCACGAGGTCATACTCACACACTTGAGTCAAACTCACTGCGGCATCAATACCTTCAATTACGTGAAGCAATTTCTCACGGACAGACTATCATACATCAAAATACAGGACCAAGAGCATGGACCTTTCCTGCTCGGCACGAGGGGGACTCCACAAGGCGCGGTGCTGTCCCCTCTGCTATTCAACATAGCCATGATGCGCCTACCTGCCCTGCTGGGTGCCGTCGAAGGGGTCCAGCACGCGCTGTACGCCGACGACATCACCCTCTGGGCTACGCAAGGATGCCTAGGGGACATGGAGACCAGCCTGCAAACGGCCGCCAGCATAGTGCACCGCTATGCCCCCGAGACTGTGGTCTGCAATGCTCCTCGCAGAAATCGGAATTCGTGCATCTGCGCCCCTCGCGCACATGCTCGACACAAATCAATCTCTCCCTGCAAAGCGGCCCCATTAACGAATCCAAGGAAATCAGAGTCCTCGGACTCTTCATACACAACCAGCGACGTTGCGACACAACACTCGCCAAGCTCCGGCAGGTGGGGGACCAGGTGGGCCGCATGGTCCGCCGGGTTTCTAACAAGCGCGGTGGGTTACGATGCAAAGACGCCTTACGGATGGCGAACGTATTCGTGACCAGTCGAATCTTGTATTCGACTCCCTACCTCCACCTGCGGAAACAGGAAGAGGATGCTCTCGAGGTCATCCTCCGCAAGATCATGAAACGCGCGCTGGACCTCCCGGTCTCTACCTCTACCAGCCACCTCATGGGACTGGGGATGGTGAACACTTTCATGGAGCTTCGGGAGGCCCAGCTCACCAACCAATACACTCGTCTCACAAAGACAGGGTCGGGTCGCCGCCTTCTAGCCCGACTTCACATCCAGCACACCCAATTCACAGAGGAGAGATGCCGCCTTCCCGTACACTGGAGACGCGCCCTCCACGTGCGGCCTCTCCCCACCAACATGTCCAAAGAGGACCATAATGGCAGGCGCCAGGCGCGGGCGGAAGCCTTGGACCGCCATTTTGGGAATAAACCAGGAGTCTTCTACGTGGACGCCTCCGGCCCGGACCCCAAGGGATGGTACACGGCCGCGGTCGTCCACGAGGGCAAAACAGTAGACGCCCTTACTTTCAAGGCCCAGTCAGCAATTCACGCAGAAGAGGTCGCCATCGCCCTGGCAGCCTCCGACTCCTCCTCCAAATACATAATCACCGACTCGCGAGGGGCTTGTCGAAACGTCGAGCAAGGGTGGGCTACTCCCCTGGCTTATCGCATCTATCAAAATTGTAGCCGAGACTCCGATCCTGCACACCGATCTATTATTTGGGCTCCAGGTCACCAAGGCCTCCACGGAAACGAAGCAGCCGACGCCGCCGCCCGCGCGCTCTCTCTCCGGGCGTTTCCCTCGGGACCCGACGATGACCAGGACTCCGATTTCAATCCGGTTTACACTTTTAAGGAAATATGCGATTACTACAAATCCACCCACCAAACTCTTCCCACTCCTTGCAAAGGGCTGGGGAAGGCCAACGAGCGGGTACTCCTGCGCCTGCTCACTAACACGATGCTGTGCCCGGCAACTCTAAAGCATTTCAATCCTCAATTCGACGGGCGGTGCTCTCACTGTGGGGAGGTGTCGGACACCTACCACATGGTGTGGGCCTGCCAGCAGAACCCATCCCTACCCCCTATCCCCAACCCCACCCGAGAGGACTGGGAGGCGACCCTGTCCGGCTGCTGCACCCTCCAGGCCCAAAGGGCCTTAACGCAGCGTGCCCGGGCTGCGGCAACCGCCAATGGGGTGCCTGACTAGGCATCCCCACCTTGTGGTTGTAAGGGCGTGACCCTTCAGGTCACGGACCCCAACACCTCTCTCTATAATTAATAAATGTTTTTACCACCACCACCACCTCTTCCTTTCTTCTTTCCCTCCCTCCTTCATCTCTTCCCATACGGCGCGGTTCCGGTGTCCGCCGATATGCGAGAGAGATACTGTGCCATTTCCTTTTCACAGCAACCAATTTTCATTTTCCGATCCGGCCGGGGAAGAATGAATGAGTGCTCGCACTCTACAAAGAGGAAATAATGGAAGAGTGCAGTAGAGGGCCTGGCGCAGTATAGTATATACAGCTGGTCACGATCTCCGGAAAAGAGGACTTTTTTTTCTGACCAACGTTCAGCTATTCCCGCAGCTGTTTCGTATAAGGTTGCCCATGCATGAACTATAGTCACCGAAGCCTTCGAGAACACCGGTTTCGCATTGATCAAGGTAGGCTAATAGAAATAAAAATAATATTACTCTGCAACACCAGCGCTTTCATTCTTGGCGGCGAAGTTTCTGCATACCGCTATGGAAGAGATTCTAAAGACGCCAAGAATGAGCGCGTCGCTTCGATTTGATTGGGGCGGAAGTGGGGAGGATCATGGGCACAAGGCTTTTTCGCAATACGCAGCATCGCACATGCTTGCGTCTAAATGAGCGCGCTGGATGCGATAAAAACTATGCCACAATACATTACTGTTACCCACTGTTTAATTTTATCAAACTAGCACTTTCCCTGCAGCTTAAGTCAAAGCGCAACGCTCTCTCTCTCCGTACGCGAAGGTCTTACCACGTGTACTTGGTGCCCGCTAATCGACAGTGGTGGCATGAGTAGGCGAGGGGGGCGGGGGGGGGGGGAGAATAACGGTATGAGGCTCCTTTAAGAACTGCCTCCGTAGGTTGGAATTCCATGTGGTGCCACGCAGAAATGGATTTCCTGCTCCTTTTTCGCTTACTCCAGGAACACCGATGATGTGTCCCGCAGTAGAAGACGAAGCTGGTTTACAAAGTCAGGGCAATGTTTAACAGACCGCTCCGCTTTGCGCCCTGACTGGAGTTCGTCATTTTTTTATAAGATGTTACTTTGCCTCAGTGAAATGCATACGCGTTTTAATGGAGATGATCAGTCAACACACTGCATAGATATCCCAATGCACTTGTCCTCTGTACGTGTTACTACTTGCATGTATGCACGGTATACTTTCGCCTCTTTACCGCAGAGGGAACTCACGAGACGAAAACTGAGCCCCACCGAAGCGCGATCATATACTTGTTTCACGCAAACTAGCCGCAATGACTCTCTCCGAAATATCTTCACGTGATCGGTGGCCGTCGACCGCGTCACGCTGATCTCGGCTCAAGATAAATTAGCTGCGGTTTAACTACTGCTGAACCTGGTTAGACAGCGAAAGCTGTGCTGTGTATCGGGCTATAGTAGACGACCCTTGGAGTCTGTAGCGCTGAGTGCGTTCCGCACACTGGACAAGCAGGGCGCCCACCCCGGCAGGTGGCAGTTAAATTAATGGTTGGTCGCCCATTGAAAGCTGGGGGCCTATTCTAGCGCCCTCTACCGGCGAATCGAAAGGTCAACGGACAAGTGCGGTGCGCGCTGCTGTGTGCGCATGCGCCACTGCTGCCTGCCTTAGCACTCTGTCCTTCGAGAAGTCGTTTTATACCCCTGTCACACGGACACTGTAAAGGTACTTTGAACTAATGCTCCATTACTCTAAGGACGAACGCGCGCTGCCACACGGACGCGCCAAAGGACACCTAGCTCAAAGGAGCTTCGAAACAAGGCAGCTCGAGTTCGTCCTATGAGGCTTCAAGGGAGTACTCTCTCTCCCAGCGAGTTAACAGCATAAATAAATTGAGAAAAGAAACGTTCAATTTTCATTTTATAAATTCACTTCATAAGATTAGTGGTGTTTTAAAATATAAGATCATTTGTTTTGTGGCAGTCTTACCACGCCATACTCTCGTTCCAGATATAGACCTCCTGCATGTTTGTAAACAAACGAGGTGGCGCTGCAGTAGCTAGCGAGCTCGTGGTAGGCAAAAGGTCGGGGAGTGGCGTCGCGGATAGGTGTTGAGCGCGGGTTTTCAAAGCTTGTAGGCGCGTTTCCAGTTTCTGCGAATCATAGCAATGGCGGATGCTTCCAACTTAGTAATTTGTTGAAGTGCACGAGCTCCGTTGGCCACGTGCGGCCTATAAAGAGAAATAGTTTGCCACTGTATTGTATATATGGTTAGTAGTAAACATGTAGAAAGCGTTCCTGCCGTTTATTTATCCGCTAGGCATTGAATAAAACAAGTTTTGACACTCTGCACTAGCCGGAATGATTTTACTTCGGGACAATAGTGAGGGGAAGTGCTGGCCTTGCTTCGTCGGAGCAGACATACGCTCATCGTCTGCTGACATACGTACGTGTCGCGCTGTGCGAAAAGTGGGGACAGCGTCGTGTCCCCGATCTCCCGTCTCGCTTAGCGCTGTGTTTAGCCGCATGACCACGCACCAGCCAGGCCGACTTGTCCTCTTGTTAAGCTCTTCGATTTGGTGAAAATTTTTGATTTCTAGAATTATTTTCTTTCCTATAGCCCTGAAGTCTAGTTTCGTGACGAAAAATTATAGCAAAATATTGAGTACAAATTTATAAATTACGCTTTTTAGAAGTGTGGTCG
This sequence comes from Amblyomma americanum, assembly GCA_030143305.2. Lineage (NCBI taxonomy): Eukaryota > Metazoa > Arthropoda > Arachnida > Ixodida > Ixodidae > Amblyomma > Amblyomma americanum. The sequence continues at coordinate 72,179 of JARKHS020016010.1, read as the reverse complement.
TCAAAAATTGTGAGGTAATTTCTTTGGTTTCAGTGCCGCATTTCTTTGACCAAAGCGAAAGCGAAGATGCCATAAACGAGGGAATAAACTTTAAGGTTCGTTTTGTGACCTCTCACATTTTCTGCGACTGGATCACTCACCTTCGTAATTAGCATGAAAATCAAATGATTCCATTTGTCGCAAACTGTTCCTGAGACATTGTGGAGCGTAATAAATCTCGATTTTTTTTCCCTACACGTGCAGTACTGTGTTAGTTATTTCTTGTAAGAAACGTTTTCATGTAACTATGCATGCATAAGTACTGATCATATAGAAAAAGAACTAATCGCGTCATCGTACAGAACAGGGCTTTATGTACATGCTGGCATAAAAAAACTGCGCACTATCTACTCAATTATTTAGACCTTGGGGGACTTGACGGTGTTAATTATAATTACCCAGAACTGCACCAGGTATAGCTATAAATAAAAGGAATTACTGAAACTAGCGTAGGAATTCCATATTTGCACCAAGTTTAGTTACATATCGCATGCATGAATAACGAAAACACTTTTCATTGCCGCGTCCCCTCTCAATCTCGCCACGTGTCTGTTAGTAGCACGCCTGCGGCTGCTTCATTCCAAACAAGCTTCGCGATCATGTACTACCTCATGAAACATGACACATGCATGATGCAGTGAAAAAGCATATGGCGTTTAGCACACTTAAGGTACGCTATTCTAAGCACACCAACACGACCGCGCAAGATTGACACAACTTACCAGACTTCTTTCTACTCGAATGAAATAATTACGTCGTCATATCAAGAAACAGTTTCAAGTAAATATTAAATGTAATAAAACGCGCCATTAAAACATGGTGTGCTATTAACAAAAAACGCATTCCTTGGGGGCGAGTTAACCTGTCGGCGCCCCGTGCACTCCGGCTCAAGGTGATAAGTACGTGTGCAGCTGCATATGTCTTTTTTTTTCCTTGAGCAATTACCAGCCTACTACTGAAGTTCTGGTGAATGAACGCAGTAACTTGCATGTTATAAGTGCATGGAGTGGCAGTGCCTATCGACTCTCAGACTTCGCGCTTTACTACCGTGGCCCAATGCCTGTTAGCCAGTTTCCGAATGCGCCATTTATGCGCGAGAAACCTATCGAGGCGAATTTAATATTTTTTATGCTACTACGCGGATCAAGCAGTGACGCAGCTGGTCAATACATGCTGCTTCTGCAGTGCACAGGCTTGAAGCAGCCGCCGGTAGCTGCGGCAGCTGCGGTAGACACGGGCAAGCGTAACCTGTTTTGCCTACCATGCGAAAGTCGCTGCTAACATCAGCGCCACCGCATCTTCGTGACGTCGCGGGGTGAAGGAGGTCCATACGAGCGTCACGGTAGCCACGGTAAATATGCCGCCATGCCGTCCATGTTTTCTCGCGTCGTCGCGTGGATCGTCCCTCATTTTGATGGAGACCGCCGAACACAAGGCACACCAGAAAAACGTGACCACAAAAACAACGATCGCAGGGGTAAAAGAACCAAAGGGAACAACCGAAGGACGAAGCTGGGCTCAGTGTGGCCAGCACTGTGATGTTATGCTCTGTACTTGGAAAATCATATTATTGCAGTTAAAATTGCGTTGTTTTAACATAATACGGTTATAAAACTAATTTACTAAAAAACTGTGACATTTCTGTATTTACATGTGCAGTGCAATTTTAATAAAGCTTTTCGCCAATGAGGGCGCTAAAAAATTCTTGCGAAGGTCGTTCCGCGACCGTGTAGCACGGACGAACTCCCTTGAAGTAGTGCTCCTTTGGGAGCGTAAAGGAGCATTAGTTCAAAGTGCCTTTAGAGTGCCCGTGTGACAGGGGTATTAAAGCGCAGCTCTTTTAAGGAGGGGCAAGACTTTGAAAATTATGTTGCAAAAGTTGGCTCTACAGGGCTTGTAATAAAAGCTATGGCTACGAAAATTGCAAGAAATCTTAGATAGACGCAGCTTGCATTAGAGCCCAAATGTAATTTGAAAGTTTGATACTTATTTAATTATTTTTCTTAAAATTTACTATCCGCAGAGTGTTGCCATTTTGTACGGAAGTAGCAGCCAACTTTTTACACAAGTGGAACTAAAACTATGAAGTCAAAAACAAAAAACTTTGGTAGGTTTTTGACCTTCGTCCATGCAATAATGTTGCCACATATCTATGTTTCTTCAGTCCGTAAAATACAAATGCGCCTGGGCTTTCTATTCTAGCTGCAGTTATGTAAATGCCATTAATTAACCTCCGTGAAAATTTCGTTAGCTTAAGCCTTATAATTCCCGAGAAAAAGGCACACAAACCCCCCGAAAATGTTTTAGGAAAAGCGGCAAAATCTCTCAAAACCGTTTTATTCATCAAAACTCGCCCTGACAGAGGAGGTGCAGGAGGAGCCCTAGTGACTGGAAAATGCACTAAGAACCAGGTCAGATTTCATACCGAAACCAAAACCTAAGTTTCTGATCAAAAACTTCCGAGCGCTGAATTTCTGCAAGCATCCGAAACGAAGAGACCACGCTTACGTGCGTCCACTTTTCCGGTCAACGTGACGAAGAAAAGAGGCACAACATTATTGTTCAAACTGCGGATACCCAAGCGTAAAATATTTTCTGACAGACAAAAAAAAATTCTTTATTAGATGATCGCAAAATCTCAAAATAGAATGCCAGCTATCAGCTACAGACACATCCTCACTGGCATCGCCTGCTACGGGGTGCAGTTAGATGCGGCCTTCTCTGGGTTATATCCGAAAACAGTGCAGGAAAATCTGCCAAGAAAAGCGGCTACGTCCACTTGTAGCACAAACCAACAACCTTAACGCCAGAATCAGTTGCTTTGATTGCCCGATAACTAGCGGTTCTGCTGCGACGTGTCTCTAAAACTGGAACGAGGCCGTAATCCAGCTATGCTTAATCTCACTATGCTACCGCCTTACACTCCGCGCTTCCGCAGGCTCTCCGCTCCAGGCGGGCGGGAAAACCGCTACATTAACTTCACCTCATTAATAAGCGGCTGCCAGGCCCAGGATAGTTTCGTGTGCGTATACAGAACAAAAAAAAAGGAAAGATCACATCGCCAGTGCGTCATCATCATTAATTATTGCTAGCACGGCTTGCTAGCTTTACACACATCCACACTTTTCGACAGGCTTCCTTTCCCGGAACTCTCCGTGAGAGAACGTAAGGAAAGTTTGCGACCCTGATGACTGCAGATGGGCCAACAGCCGAGCCGGATCACGGTAACGAAACGAGAGGGCGGCGTGGGCCGGCGACCTCGGAGGCCCACCAGACAGCGGCCCTCACCACAGCCTCTTACAGATCAGATCGACGCCGGCGGAACACGCTACGCGCGTCTGGCGATCATTCAGAGCCCATATCGACACCCCACACACCACATGCACGGAAGCACGCACACGCCGCAACTCAGGTATACCGATTAGAAATGCATATAACCAAGGCCAGTGGTAGGAAGCTTCGGCTGGTATCGGCTCCCATCGCTACAAGAGAATCTAAAAATTGGCAGCGGCTTATATAGCTCGGCTATGCCAGGATATACGTAGCGAAAGCCAAAGCATAGCTTGGTTAGCCTTGGTTAATCTTGACTGAAAGCCCAGGTCAGTCTGGTTGTCTGGCTAGTTGTCACGTGACCAGTCACGTGGTAGGTCACGTGGTGCGGTGCGACCACGGTGGGAATGCGAGCACGGCGAAACTGCGAATCCGTGGCCAATGTAGCTTTCACTACAAAACTGAAATGGACGCCGAGCACGCAGCACTCATATCCAATCTGTTATGGAGAAAATTTGTACATTTCCACGATTCCTACCCGCCGCGGTGGCTCAGTGGTTAGGATGCTCGGCTACTGATCCGGAGTTCCCGGGTTCGAACCCGACCGCGCCGGCTGCGTTTTTGTGGAGGCAAAACGCAAAACGCGCCTGTGTGCTGTGCGATGTCAGTGCACGTTAAAGATCCCCAGGTGGTCGAAATTATGCCGGAGCCCTCCACTACGGCACTTCTTTCTTCTTTCACTCCCTCCTTTATCCTTTCCCTTACGCCGCGGTTCAGGTGTCCAACGATATATGAGACAGGTACTGCGCCATTTCCTTTCCACAAAAACCAATTATCATCATCATTATTATTTCTAGTATTTCAGCAAGGAAACCACCATCGCCTCGTCTCGTCACAGTTTCGTCAGTTTTTTATACGTGGGGCCAAGCGCTGCCATCGCCGCAAAGCGCGCCGACCCTGGTAAACGTCACCGCCGTGGCCGCGGCCTGCACTATCCCCTATCACTCTCACCCCTTCGCCAGAGGAAACATGCCAGTGTCACGGAAACTACTGGGGAGGAGGGCGCCTGGCTGAATTTGGCCGCGCAGTGGAATGAATGCGACTCTTGCTTGGCACTGCCTCAGCCGAACTTATCTTTTGGCTGGGAGAGAATTAAAGCGCTTAAGCAAAATACAAGGCTGGAGAAGAAGCCGAAATGCGTCCCTGGAAGCGCACGCATGCGGTGGAGCATTACCTACGCGCATTTCATGACAAATGGTGCCACAAACAAGAAAATGCATTCACCTCAGCGGGGCGAGCTTGCTGGACGTCGTTACATCAGCGTAAACTTCGCGCATGCTTGCAATTTCACCGCATCTGTTGTGTCAGGCCACACAAGGAGACCTGCAGAAAACCACGGCGCGCCGCGGTACCTGCCGCTCAGGCCAGCGACACAGTCTGCGCTTCCAGATGTGCAGTGCACACGCTGGCGACAAGGCGACAGCCACTACCAGTGATCATGTGAACGCTGCTCTCTTGCTTGGCTGCGCCGAGTAGCTACCAGGACTGAACAAAACTACCACTGGACGTCACAACTAATCCGTCAAAACTGGGCTATGGAAGCGCTGCTTTGCACGCCTAGGAGCGCCCAGCTACGGCCAAGGTCGGCAGAGCTCGCACGGGATACGAAGACTCAGCCGACTTAGCACCAAGCAAAACCGGGACCTGAAAGAGGAGGTCCCGACCACTGACCGTTGACTAACACGACGCCGATGCACAGCAGACGTCGGGTCATTTGGCGCAACCAGTCCGCAGCGCCTGGGGCGTCATGTGAGCGGCGCACAGCCGTCTTCGCCCACATGCGGGCAGCACCCCTGTCCAGGCCGAGCACTTCGTCCAGCGTCACGACCGATGGCAAAACGCGGCATCAGAGGGCGCCGGCCGTTTCCTCAAACCAGAATAGACGGGTCGCCGGATTCTCCTTGACACGGCAGGCAAAACGCGCTCAACCGAGAATCACTCGCACACACACAAAGAAAACGTGAAGAACGAAGCGGTGGCGCGTGTTGCGTCCGTCCTCCTCGAACCCAGTGGCGGCTCACAGGGGGTGAATTAACACTTGCGCGGAAATAGCCTGCTTGCAGACCGGGCCCCTGCTTTGCGGAGCAGAGCCGAAAACTTTTGCCGGCAGCGAGGAAGATAGCCAGCAGCAAAGTCGTGCAGTTTGAGCACTCACTCCACTAGATAGACTGCGGCCACCAAATCTGCCATGGAGCCGAGAAGCGTTGGGAAACTCCCACCTAACTGCTCAGGCCAAGAGAATATTTTGTTGGTTACATACGAAAAGTACTAAAATCAGTCAGTAAATCTAATAAATCAGGTACAGTCGGGGATAAAAGTCTGTGGACCACGTGTTCCTCAAAAGAAGCCGATAGCTCTGTTATCATATGGCGGCTGGAGACCACACTTGTGGAGGTGAAAGTCAAAATTTTGTTCTTTCATCTCCACAAGTGTGCTGGAGAGCCACCGGTTAATAGCAGAGCTATCGGCTTCGTTTGAGGAATACGTGGTCTGCACACTTTTGTCCCTGACTGTACTTCCAAAGCAGCAGAAGGTTTCCTATTACTTCAGCTAGTGCAAGATCATGCTGTTTGCATTGTGCAAACAACATGCCAGTGAAACAAGTTGAAAGGACAGATAAAAGTCGCGCCTCGTTAATAAGTACACTTTGGTTCCCAACCAGACGTGTTCATAGAGACAGTTATCTGTAAAAATGAATCATGCAGAAAAAAATTATATTCAGAAAAAAAAAAAAGCTCGGTCATTATTGTCTGCTTCTGTGCATAGTGGCGGGCAGTGAAGTGCTAACTGGAGAAAATATTGAGCGCTCAAAACGAGTCACCATTATTTTTAATTTACTGCTGTGCAGTTTGAAGCACATAGCGGTCTATGAGATGCAATGCATGATGGCATCTCATGGCGTGTTACATTTCAACGTAACACGAGCTATAGAGAAAGCATCCTTAGCAGCCATTCATGCAATATGACAAATGGCAAGACCAATCAACCAGGCAATACGACACTGGAAAGCACTGAACCAAGAACAAAGTCATCATTCTATCCTTTTCGCTTTTGCACTGTTTGCTGGTGTCCAGCACTTGAGGTACTAGAATGGAAATATCTGGTTAGGGCATTAGAGAGTTTGTTCTCATCGCTGTCTATATTAATGTGATCAAATTACATGGGCCCCAATGAGCTCTGTGCTTTTGAGCCCTGCCTATTATCCACACAGCAAGTTTCCATATTAACGAGGGGAAAACAACAAAATGTTTGGTCCCCAAAAAACTGTAATTTGAGTTGCACTAATATTAATTGGGAACAATTGTATATGGTTCTGCACAGACCACAATCCTAGAACTTTCCTTACCATGACTATTGTGAGGCACAACTCAAGAAAAAAACGCAGAAGCAAGTCAAGTGAACCTCAAAGGATGCCCTCCAGGCAATGGCATAAATCGACTGCCACGCCGTCACAGCACTTGCACATGCTGTCGTGACATGGCAGGTGGCCAGTAGGTGCAAGGGGATTAATCGCCATGTTATGGGACAATCGGTTGCAGGCTTCGAGGGGCATCTGCTGCTGCATGCTTGGGCTGCATCCAACTACAGTTCAGTCGCCTGATGCAATGATGACTGGCTGTTTACGAGGATCGATAATCTCGCAGGAAGAGGCACAAAACTATTTCAAGGTTAAAATCCAAGCAAAAGAAATTTCAGACAAAAGCCACACCCAAGACGCAGAACAGCTTAACAATGACCACAGAAAGTGCTTGCCTTTCACGTTTACATAACCTGCACTCAAAACAACCAATTTGCAGGCATGTTTCATTGGGGGAATCCAGAACGGAGTCAAGGAAGGTTGCCTTTCATGATCATCTGTTCTGTTCCTGATGCAAAATCTATATTACAACCAACATGCAGAACAAAAAGAATTTAACAAAGGAGCAAGCCAGGCTAGTTGGTACATTCTTTGCATGGGAACAGCGCAGCAGCGCCTGTGTGTGTGTGTCTTCCTTTCTTGGTCCCGTCTGCTGCGCTGTTTCCATGCAAAAAGAATTCTTTTGCTGGATTGTGGAACCCGCTGAAATTGCTACACGCGTAGTGCTAAATGCAGTCAAAAGTACATTTTCTGCCTCTCTCAACTCTTCTCATTATGCCATTAGCGAGGAAAAAGAAAGCTAAACCCTGTATATGGACAATAAATAATTATAATGTATCACGTATGTGGCGTTCACGCTTTAAAACAAAAATGTGAGCAAGTAGTAAGGTATGTTCTGCCTGGATTATGAACCAAATCATGCTCTCAAGCAGACAATCGCATAGCTGGAAGCTTAGTTTACAGTGGATGCAATACTGCTTACACACTGTACCAGATGTCACTGTAAACACTACAGTCAAAGGTATAAAAAAGACACTTTAGGGAGGCAGCATTCATCGGTTTCATTTTATAAGGAGACAGCAATGGCAAGTTTAGCACGCTTTCAGAGATATTTGAAAACTGCGATACTGCAAAAAAAAAAATGGACATCAATGAGCTGAACAGGAGGTAGTACAGAAGGCAATACACCCGTCTGGAATATCAGAGCTGGGGACTCGAAACTATGAAGACAGCTGCTAAAGCCATGGTGATCAGCAAGGCAGGTAAGGGTGAAGGAATTCCATGAGTGTACCAGCATGTGCTTACACCTGGCCCATTTTGAAAGAGCCCATTTCAAAAAGTTTCATGTGTGCGGTCACAAACAGGTCCAAGGCACGCAGCTCAGATGTTTTGGACACATTTGCCCCCTGAGTGACAGTCTTGAGGGGTGCATGAATGGTTCCAGCAAGTGGCCAGGCAACTTCAGGTATCTTAGCATAAGACAGCCTGATATACTAAACGAAAAAAAAAAAAAACTTTCTCCACAAACAGCGACTACTAGAAATTTGATGCTTACAGCAACCTTACCCTTTAGAGTTGTCATTCAAATCCCCAGTTAGTAAGTGGTACTTCGTCCAGACTGATTAACCTTAGAGGCATACATAAATCATGAGTTTTTAAGTTGGAATAAAATGCCGTACCTGAAGAAACTATGCACTTGACTCATGCTATACAGTGACTAGAAACAGATGCATTACAGAACAGGAGTAGTCGGCGCATCACCAAAGATATGTAAATATCTTGACCTCTTGTTTCATATAATGAATAATGCAATACTATGATGAAGCCTTTAGAGCTAATCATCACATCAAACAAGTAGAGGTTGAGTGGAAATTACAATTTTTAGGTACCAATGATCAGAATGTTAAACCCAATTAAATACATCAAACCAGGGCATGTTTCATATACTGAATTAAATAGAAGATATTCAGCATGTGCTGGTCCCATCAATTTTGGGATTTATGCTGACCAAAATTTTGGGGGTAAAAATCAGGTGTTTTCATGGAGAGAAGTTAGGATTTCTGAAAAATTATTCCACAATTTTGGTGTTGTCATGTTAACTTTTCGAACAATAAGAATAAAATGAGGGCACTTGCTTCACTGTGGGCTGTAATGAAATTCAATTTGTGTACAAGTTAGCTGCAGCGACAAGCTGAAGTTTAGAAATGTCCCAAAGTCGCTGGCATGATTCATGTGTCTACGACAGACCACACAGGAGTTTGCACCTACTCTATGCAAACAATTTAGAGCCATCCCACATCTTTTTTGAGTGCACGTCTGTTTTACAGAAGCAATGACTACAGTGATGCAGTGCCCCTTGAAATAGCGCCAATAAGGTATCAGGTCTGCTAGCACTCGGGTTCTGGGCACTCAGTCACTACAGATACTCTCCGACTTCCTGTACAGTCCAGCCACGTTTAGCAGAACAAACTTTAAGAAGTACTTGTATAAACATCTGCAATTAAAACAGAGGAACTTTTTGGCATGTGTTCTGCTATAGTTTCAGTGCAGTACCTTCTACTGCACTATGAAATCACAAATAGCAAAGGGGGCTTTCTGGGCGGTAATTGCATTTTATAAACAGAAGCTATTTTACAGACGAAAAAAAACTGGTTGGATGCATAAAAAAACACCCAAAATCAGACTTTAACAGAAAACGAAGGTGCTTAAGCATGATTATGGGCAAGAATGCGACACGTGCGATTTATTACATCGATTTTGACGATTACCAACACTGACGTAGACTGCCAGGCATTGTTAAGGCTCTGGCACGAACTCAGCAATAGGAGCTGTTTTTTGAACTGAAATTTCGTTTACTGCCAGTGTGCCTGAGTAAATCCCGCTAAAGAGGCGTCACGATACCGCGAGAGGTCAATCATGTTCAAGCGCTAAGCTAGGAGGGCTGACATCTGCAGAAAAAAAAAAAATGTGCCACATATGTCGAAGTATACGTAGCGCTGTTACGGACAGCAGCATCTATTTAAAACTTTCCTAGCTTATTGGCACAACTGTTTACGCATGCAGAAAAAAAAAATGCAACAGCGCGCCTAGAACGAAACAAGCACACACCTTAACTAAGATGTCAAATAGAGAGAAAAAGAAACGAAGCGTTTCCAAGAAGCCGCAAACATCAGCAGCCTATCAATCAGCCGGATAATGGGGGCTATCACTAAACTGAAAGCAGATCTCCCTGTACAGTACCCTGACGGCCCGTGAGAGAAAATGTCACCAGGCTGAGCAAGGCCGTTGCCACCCGGCACCTGTCATCCGAGATTTGAGTTTCAAATCTTGCAAGAGCTCGTGTTAGGCAACGTTCTACAACAACAGATGCAAACGATAGCACAGCCCAAAGGAAATGATGCAGAGAGCGGGGCGTACCTCTAAACAAAACAAATAGCGAATATGAAGAACTATGTCTACCACTGCAGAGACGGCACATACGAAAACTTCGGCGCAGTCTACAGCTAACAGCGTAACCGCGTTTACTAAAAATCCCCGGTCACTGAGTCCATGCAACCAAGTTTACAGGCTAAGAGCAGCTGCTTGGACGAACAAAGCGTTTTCCTCTAATGCGGCCCAGAAGTAGTACATACGCCTCGCGCGCTCGTAAAAGCGCATTTCATTTCAACGCAGCCGCACTCGTGTCACTTACAGCGACACGTTGCCGCAGTCCGTACAAGCGACGATCACACCAAGCTAACATAGGAGTGCTTTCGTTAATAATTTGGGGAACAAAACGAGGGTCAGGCCGAACCCGAGGCCCCACGCGAAAATCGATAGGACACACAGCAGCATCGAAGTGCGCTACGCATGGAAGCCGCACTGGGAGGCCTGACCACAGCAGAGGAACGGCGCAGCATGGATCCCAAGCGCGGCCGCATGATGAGTCACACGGCATGATTTTCAGCGAGGCGGAAAAGAAACGAGTGTCCCCATTCATTCTGGGTTCGACACCGCTGCGAGCCTGCGCTCGCCGAGGCCGTCGATAAATGAAAATAAACACTCACCCGAGCGAGCGGTGCAGTCACATCGTGCTCACGGGTCTCCCTCGCGTCTGTGCCATCCGAACAGCTGGCTCGGCTCCAGGCGAGCGTAGCGGCGATGTGAATGGAATTTAATTGCGGGCAGAGACGCGATTGCAGGATTATCCCGGAATGAACCTGTTTTCCGCGTAACCCTAACACAGCCGAGCCATCGCGGAGGAAAGCGCCTTTGCTTGCATGGGCGGGTCCTCCTCGCCGCCGGTCTCGTGAGCAACGAGTCATTGCGAGATGCGGCGAGAGCTCTTATCACTATTTTATTTCTTTGATCAGTTTACACAAACCTGGTTTCGGTTTCGTTTTCGAAAGAGCTTGCGGATACTTGCGTGAAATTGTGCAGTGGTGCTAGTTAAAACATCGGATACGTGAAGCAAAAGGAGTGAACATCATGCACGTTGTCACGAATGTAATACAAAGATGTGCTGTACATTTTATCAGGATGTGAATGACAGCGTCATAGTATAGAGATCGGCTGCACGTGCATGGGCTATATTATCAGTACACTCTAATTCTCAGCATTCAAGGAAACTCCTGTTATCGGGCGCTTCCTTCTTCTGATTAATTCCCTGCACTGCACGCGGTTTTGGGACCAACGCGTTCACTGCCTTCAAACGAAAACGGGTTGTGAGTACGGTTTGATCGATAGAAAGCATAGACGTATGTGTTATCCTGGGTTCTCGAAATAGAAACTTAATGCATGAAGTGTGATGCCGTTGTCGCCCCAAGATTTGATTCCTGCCGTGAAAACCCACATACATCCGCCACGGCGCTTGCTGCCGCTAGTGCCGCTGTTGCGTCTGTGCCGCCATCTGTGATCAGCCCCGGGAGCTTCGAGTCATCTCCTAGCCCGCGAGATTTGTAGTCTTGCCTGACGTTTTACGGTTTCACGAACTTTACACTGAATTATATTAACAGAATGCAAAAGCTACCACGTCTACCCTCAGTATCAAGTTATTTATTTATTATTTATTATGCGCGAAGACATCACGAATCTATGCAAAGGAAAGAAAGATGCAGTGAATGCAAAAAGCAAAGGCCGTGAAGCAAATTCTTTAGCTGCTCTTCTTGGCGAGCCGAAGATCACCAGCCTGTATTAAGTCCGAACAGCATATGCTGTTGTCGTGGTATATTTTCAGTTGCAGGCATAATACACCAAAGCATAAAACAACCCAAGGCGTCATCAAGATTGTAAGCTGGCCTTCAGCTTGCCTGAGATGTTCACGGCAGCGCATCCTGATTACTCGACGACATCGATAAATAGGAGAAGGGCTGGGAGAGGTGGCTTGAAGGCCATTTATTGTTTACTACCAGCCTCAGAAGAAGTTTGATTCGACACCATGTTTTGATTTGGATGTTTGGTAAAAAAAAATACCACCGGTTACGGTAAGGCTTCGAGCCAAACGCACTCACCAGCTATCAGCCGACGCCGTCAACAGGCGCAGCTCAGATGTGGAGTTGTGCTCCCGTTTGACTAGAGAGAGAAAAAAAAACAAAGGCGATCATATGATGTGATGCTACAAACCTGCATCAACAGTCATCATCAGCGGCAGAAACAACCTAACTGCGTCCACTGCAGGGCAACGTTCTTTCCGATATCTTTCCAACTAAATACCCTCTCCTGTGGCAGCTGCGGCCACCATATTCCCACAAATTTCCTAATTTCATCCGCCCACCTGAGTTTCTGCCGTTCCCTGCTACGATTGTCTTTTCTTGGAATCCACTTCGTTACACTTGGCGACCCCCGGTTATCATGCTTTCGCATTACTTGTTTTGCCCTTGCCAACATCTTGGTTTGTTCCCTGACCCACTCTGCTCTCTTCCTGTCTCTCAACGTTCAGGCCTCTCCTCACTACCCGTATTAATCTTTCGCATTTTATGTCTCTCAACGTTACACCTATCATTTTCCTTTCCATAGTTTACGGCCCTGTCCTCATTTTGAAAGGGCCACGACATGGCCTACCAACAAATCGTGGATTTACTTTGCGGGTACTAGCCACGGCGTGATTATGCGTATACTTTAAAAACTAGGGCTGTACGCGTGCATTTGAGCTAGAAATTGCGAAGTTGTCGGCACTAAGCCCATCCCCCTGGCACTCTGACAGACCGACAGCGCCGTCATCTGCTGCCACGCGCACTGCCGATGCGAAGCAGAGCGTGCGACACGTTGCGGTGAAGATAGAAAGGGGAAGGAAACAGGCCTTTGTTGCCTTTGTTCCCCTGTCGTGACTTCCCCTTCACCCATTCACCCCTCCGGACCCCTAGCCCGAACAAGGTGCAACAAACTCTCATATGCCCAGTGCACGCAGTGCACAGTTCGGTCGTTCAGTCGCGGGCTAGCACGTGACCGTCGGTTTACGTCGTCATGCTATAGCGTAATAGAGTCATCGGTCGCGCGCTTTCAGGAGAACATTCAAAAATTCAATCTCAAGTTTCTCGCTGCACCAAATGCGCTCACATTTTGCCCAGTTATTCTGAGATCCAAGCGAACAAAATGCAATAAAAAGATTATGTCCGAAAAGTGGGGTCACGACCCCTTTAAGGTCAACCCTTATGTACGATGTAAATATCACTCTGGTCAAATGCTACACTGTTGTCAGCGCTGGGTCTGGGGGGCTAAGGGGCTGCAGCCCAGGCCTCACCTCGCACAGTAGGAAAAGGGGGCCAATTTATTCTAACCTGCTTAGTATATGGAACCATGGGCAACGGAACTTCGAGCTACATGTATGAAGCAAGAAAACCAGAACGAGCAGACGGGGCCCCCCGTCTAATGTAACACCATGCGTTTAGCCTGATCATTTGGAGAGCTTGTCGAGCTGCAAAAACAGGAATCCCTCGCCACCCCGGCGGGGCCCTATTTCTTACCAAGCGAGGTGTGTGGGAGTAGAACTTTTTGCTGGGCTAGTTGGTGCATGTTACTAAGAAAAGAAGCGCCAACAGAGACAAGACGTAAGAAGTGACATGGACAAGCGCTTACTGACAACTGATTTTTTATTCAGGGAAACACGCAATATATAGGCGAACAGTACCGGTGATGATCAGAGGCGGTAAACGTCACATGGTGTACAGGGCCATAAAAGCGATAAAAGACTTGCATTGTGAATATGTAAAAACGATAAAAAAGAGCGATGACACGTGGTGTACAGGCCACATGAAAAGGAAAGTATAAAAGGTTCTTGAAAACAAACATGAATTTCAGTTTTTTAGGCATGCGCAGATACCAGCTTTTTACACATGTTCCAAATTCAACCGCGGCCTTCTAGGAAAGCCAGTTCACTTTCATAGAGCAATTTTGACGGGTCACTTACGCATTCCAAGCCCTTTCATTTGATGAAAAACGCCTCTTTTAACTCGCGAGCTAAGCTGTCTCGACTTCTGTCTAAAACAACAGTATCTACTAAGCGAGGCATGCACTTACATGTCTTACAATGAATCAGAAGATTAGATCCAGTGCCCTTGTCAAGTGATCGGTCATGTTCCTTCAAACGCTCGTTCCGACACCTTCCTGTTTGGCCAATGTAAACCTTCTCCGCGTGTGAGCGGGATCTGGTAAACCACCCCTTCCTTGCATCCGACAAACATTCGAGCATGCTTGGTTCTACAAGTTTGCTTTTTTGGTTTTTGGGTATTAATCCGAGGACACAAGGAAGCCAGCTTACAAGGGGCGGAAAAACTACAGGGACCTTGAACTTATTCGCTACCTTCTTCAAGTTATGTGCCACACGGTGCGAATGCGGGACGACTACAGGTTTTACCCTCCTGTAATCCTCCGGAATGTGATGCCTTTTTGTGCCTTTTAGTTTTTGAAGAAAGGACTCGGTTACTGCCGACAAGACGGTCTGCGGGAATCCTGCCCTTTGCAACTGTTCGATCTGTAGTTGAAAGCTCCTTTGCATACAATGTTCACATGACCTCTTAATCGAGTATTCTAATGCTGATATGGCTATCGCTCGTTTTACTGTTTTTGAGTGAAATGTCTTATATGACAACAGGTCTTTTTGAGCCCGTGGGTGGTACATCCAGCAAATTCCATCTTGTACCAAGGTGAGTTCCAGGTCCAAAAACTGCAACTTTTTGCCTTCGCGATGTTCACAGGTAAATTCCAATCCATGGTTTTACTGTCTAAATACTTCTAGAATATCATTCATGGTGTCAGGGTATGTCGATGAGTCCTGTTTGTTTAAGACGACTAGAAAATCATCGACATACCTAAATACCTTCAGAACTTTCCCTTTGTCCAGAACAGTGTCCAAAACTTCATCAACGGCTGAGAGAAAAATGTTACTTAAAATAGGCGCCACACAAGAACCTATGCAAATACCTTTCTTTTGAAAGAAGATCCGATTTTCAAATTCGACCACCGTGGCACTTAGGTAGAATTCCAACAACGTTAGAAAACTGTCTATTGACATTCCCACTGCATTTGCGGTGCGGTGTCATATGGCGGAGATCCTACAACCTGTGCATTTTTACCCGAATAAAAAAGGCGCTCTCAGTTTAGAGATACCTAGTTATGATATTAAAACAAAATAATATATTAATTTCTTTTCAATATCACATTACTTTGTAGTTTTTTTTTTCACATTGAATATGTTACTGGAGGTGCGAAACGGCGCATTAACTAAAAATCACGAAATTGGTACAAGGCATATTAAATTTCACTTTGTGCAAAAAATGCGGCGCTAGTTCTTACAAATTATGTTGTAAAATGTGTGTCGGGTGTTTCCATGCCAACTGTGCCTCACAAAATTCAGTGTTATTTAATCATTTCTGTTTTTGTCGTGTGACGGCCATATTTAGGTTCATCATGACATCATGCCTCTCTTTGCACGCTCGACGCATTGCGAAGTCATCGTGCAAGAGCGTGACAAGGAATCTGAGTGCAGTGGAAGAATCCTGTTGCGAGAGGAGTGCAACGATAACTTCAGATAAGACTGATCAGGTGACAGGAGGACAGCTCCGTTAAGCGCTGTATGGATGTCTTAGCCGTGTTACAGCAGCTTGCCGAGTTATGTTGTCCGACCTGAATCATCGGCACGCAGCAAACTTGAAAATAAATGATTTTCTCACAGCCTCTGCCACCATGCTCTTGGGTCCTCCTTTCCTTTAATTCCCAGGGTGACTGGAATTAGCGAAAGCCATACTGCGTGCCCTAGAAGCGTTATCCTTGTAACCCGATGCAATAAACCAGTCATTTCTTTCTGAATTCTTTGGCACCCTCATTTATGAATATTTGTTATGTTGAATGGTACACCCACAGTTTAAATTTATGCAATGGCCAGTGGGTTGTTATGTTGCATGTGCCAGTTTCCGAAAGCAGGATACTAGTGTGCGGAAGCGGGATATCAGTGTTTGAAATCTGGATATGCCTGCGTCTGAAAGCTGGATACAAATGTTCGAAAGCTGGATGCCAGTGTTCGAAAGCTGGGAACTCAATCCGAGGCCTTCACTGGCCCATGTTAAGGAACGAAAGCCAGGCCTGCGTTGGCCCTTCGATCGGCCGAACGTTGGCCCAAAACTAGCCTGAAAGTGGGGCCATTGTGTCAAAGAAAAAATGTGTCAAAGTGGTAGCGCTTTGCTTAAATGCCAATGTAGGACCGCCGTTCATGCCAATTTTTGCCAATGATCGCCGGTGTTCACCCAGTGCTGTTGTGCTGCCTGGGTTGTTCGTCTTGAGTGCACTAAACTTTTCCTTAACGCGTAGCTTTTGCTGAAAACAGAATGCAGATTAATCACAAAGTGAACATATCTGTTGGTGTTTACAACAGCACGCGTTTCAAGCAAGTTTTGTTGTTTTCACAATAATAATAATAATAATAATAATAATAATAATAATAATAATAATAATAATAATAATAATAATAATAATAATAATAATAATAATAATAATAATAATAATAATAATAATCCCGTTGATCGCACTTAGTTCTTTTTAATTTGGTGGAATTAAAATGAACCATGGCATATTTCCAGTAGCGTAGCAGGCGACGGGGGGGGGGGGGGGTGTCAGCATAGGGAAAGGAGGCCTGCATGCGCATTAGCCCAGGGCCCCCATTTTTCTTAATCCGGCCCTGCTACAAACCATGCCTTTATGCTTGGCGCTAGAGGTGTGTACGGGGCGATGTCTATAGACTGGTCCCGGTCATACTCGCCGCTACTTCGGTCTGTACTATGAACGCGACCGCGACCCGCTATCAGTTTCTAATGACCAGCCCCGCCAGGCACGGTGCTCATTCGGTCGTAGCCGTGCCGGTCAATTTGCGTTTCATGACGAAACGTCGCTCTTAAAAAGAGAGAGAGAGAGAGAGATTGTGAGAGGTACAACAAGTAGTAAACAGACATCTGTGTAGCAGCTGAAAAAGTTGCAGAAAGCAAGAACATGTGTTTGAGCCAGCGACGAGTGCATACTCAAGTTGGTCACCACCAAAAAAAGTTGGGTTATAAGAAGAGCACTGCAAGCCATTCTTTTCTGTGGCTCGTGAAGAACACTTCAGGAGATACATTTCTAAAAACAATGGCTTTAGCGCTAGTGTAACCTCTTCCCCTCATAAGGGCATTAGGAGGATGAGCGCACTAATACCGCATTGTAGCGGACTTTACTTACATGGCGAGCAGACTTCGTAAATCAGTGAGAGACATGGAATCATATCTTTTTCAAATAAGTAGAGAGCTGCCCCTCGAGCAGGGCATGTAGTTTATAAAGTCCAACCACTCTCCAGATCCCAAGAGAGAGATTCGCGACCCCAAGGACCACATCCGCAAGGGTCCTCCGAAAATAGTGTCTTCAATTAGTCAGCTTTCCTTAGGTCAGAAGCGCAGGCGAAGATACATACTACTGAAGTCGAAAGCGTGATGTCTACTTGTGAATGTCATTGTATCCGGTAACCTTGGTATGTGCACATATGTAAATAAAAAATTTTTTCCAATCACTTTACAGTGAAGGAACTCATCGAAATATTGTGATGAGTTCGGCATTGCTTTGGGCCCCGCAAAACAAAAGAATATTATTCTTGAGGTCATGCAGAACGAGGACATAGTGGCTGAGGAAGCCAGTGAGGCCTGGGCTGAGATCAAAGGACGCCGTGAGCGCGAGGAGGTCAAAGAACGCCATGAGCACGAAGAGCCAGAAAAAAAAATTGGCGGTGGTTTAGCTTTGGTAAAACCTGGAGTGACGCGATAGCTACAGCTGGCCAAGTGGAACTTGGTCACGTGATCAACCACACGACGAACCACGTGATCAGCCACGGCGCCGCGCCGCCGGCAGCTGCTCCGCACCACGGGACATCGTGGCGGCGCCGCCACCGCCACGCTGAAGGCTCGAAATGCTACCGTAATGCAGCTATCGCTACAAAACAAAAGCGCCGTGAGAACGAGTTTGAGAGACAAAAGCGTCGCGAGAGCGAAGAACATGAATAGTAGGAGCACCATGCCCATGAAGGACTTCCAAAGAAAGTTGATCGAGCTGGAGCTTGCAGTTCGTAAGAAGAGACTGAAGAGACATGAATCATTAACTGCCACAGTTCAAGGTGACAGTGCGAAATTGTCAGACGAACTTCTGCCGTTTGCCGTTGCCGAGGATATGGCAAAGTATTTGGGTAAGTTTCAGGGCGTCTGTCAGGAAAGTCACATAGGGCGGGATCGTTGGGCACAGAAGTTGATGGCCCCTGTTTCCAGCGAATCGTCTGACGTTGTCAAGCTTCTGTTGGACGGCAGCTTGACGAAGTATGACGAGCTGAAAAGGCTTTCTACTGACGAGATACAGCTTGTCACCGGTGGACATTCGCGAAAGGTACCAGCACGGACAAAATAGCTCCAAATCGTTTTTTTTTAGATTTTGCGTACGAGTTTAAAGCCGGCATATTAGAATGGCTCGAAGGTGCGAATGGTCCACACGATCGTGACAATGAGTTAGTGAGCGCAGCTGTAGAGCAGCCCTTCCAGTGCGCCACAGAGGAAGATAGTTCGTACGTGCCAGATGTAACTGCTGCTGTAACATTGGAAGATGTCCCGCATTCGCCAACTGAGGAGACCTGTCTACCTTCGGATAATGTATCCAGAGCATCGGATAATGCTATAACAGTGGTCTCGCCCGTTGAGACTGGAGCGGAGTTTAGGGAAAGTGCATCCTCTAGCGTGTCAAAAGCAGGTGTTGCACAGCGTGACGGAGAGGAGTCCGGCTGGATATTGGTGGAAAGGCCAGTTCTGACGTAAGCAAAATCAAAGAGGATGACACATCGTGTTGTGCACTGCATTCAACAGAAATGCAGAGACCTGAGACTTTCAGTCAACAGAAGCGGACCTATATGGTTTGCGGACGCTGAGTAGCAGCAACACCGCAAATGCGAGAAAGGACCACCTTTGCTTACAATCGAATGAAATATATCAGCAGCATGAAGGCAGCTTGCTGATAGCGTTCATAAGAGGCGAGAGCACTGTTTCGTCAGCGCCTGAAGAAGCTAAGGCGCTGGACGACAGTGGAGCACGGGGCCTTCCAGACGGCATGGGGGTTGTAGACGTCATTTCATCCGAGATGAATCAGGGCGAAAGTCCACTTAGGGACGCCGAGGAGGAAGAGTGCAGGTTTTAGGAGTTTAGTAAAGGCACCAAAGACAGGCCTGTGCCAGGTAGCACAGGTGAATTGACTGACAATAAGAGTGATATTGTCAGAGAACAGGAACCTAGGCTACCTAGGCTACCTAGGCTACGGAAGCAGCAGCTAGCGCAACAGTATTGCCACTGAAAGATGGAATGCAGGCACAAGAAAAAGTGGTGCCGCCTAAAAGAGACGAAGGGCAAGCGCACGAAAACGGGTTGCCACCATCGGAAGCATCAGCGCCAGCGGCACAATCACAGCAGCAATATCAGTCACATTGGCAGCGCTGAAACTAGCTTCAGAATCGGAGCTAAAGAAATGCGCGAAAGCTGAAAGTCCCCTCCTTGTGGCCGAAAGTAGTGCAGTCATCGTACCGGGGATATATAAACTTAAGAAGAGCGGAATGCGGAGACATTGAGGTAGAGAAATTTTTATCTTGGCTGTGCAGTGCCTCTCTACCTCAATCGTGCTGGAAGCAAGCAAGTATGCTAACAGCATACTATTCCGTTAAAGAGGAGATCTGAAAGATTTAATATTTTTGGCCGATAAGGTTAGTGTATCTTGCTTACAAGATTTATGCTAACATAGTCGCTAAGAACACCAGAATGCTTAGAGTTAAGTACAATCCAATCCGATTTTTCTTCAACACCCACGTCTACAGACAGTGGTGTTGCGGCCAATGGACAAAAAGCCGAAGAATAGGACATGCCAGTGTTCACTGGCCGTCTACTTCACAGCGACACACCTGTGAAAATACACAATAAAAATACCAAAATCAGGAACAGAAGCGATACAATGAATATATTAGTAACACTTTACACACGAGAAATCATAACTGAAAAGCAACAGCATTATGACACTGAAAGAGAAATCTTTATAAATAGCCACCAAACATATGCAAATAGCTTACGTCCAGAGGACAAAATATAAAAAATGTGGAAAAAGAAATATATATGCATAATCAATGATTAAGGAAGTTTGGAAGTTGAAAACGCAGCATCTTGTCACCATATTTCGTGCAACTGCACAGAACCACCCAAATCTAATATAAGCAAGAGTCCCGAATGTTTCTATTTGGTGTAAGAGACGATATACTCTCAAGCAATTTGTTTTTCTTTCTGATTTCCTTATCATGAGGCATATTTAGGGAATGCTAAGAAAGTTCAGGGAGCGCGACTAATTTTAATTTCCTTAAAAGTGGTTCACAATGAGTCAGATATCGAACATTCAAGACTACTCGCGCGCCCTTTTTTATATTATCTTGTCACGCGACGCTGAAAAAACGACGAAGAATTGGGGGGGGGGGGGGGGCGCGGAAGAAGAATCTCGCCGTCATCGCGATAACGCAACAGGCTCAGCTCGACTCACCCCTGTAAATAAACCCGTAGAAGCGTGGTGGAGGTGCTGGGAAGATCACCACGGACCCTTCTCGGCTTCGAAGGTTCGCCGGACTGCCACCTTTGCCCATGACAGTGATCCAGGAAGGCGACGCACGGCAGCCAGGAGCGGCGGCGCTTACTTGGCAGCACTACCGCGAGCCACGGACATTTTCTGGAAATGCTGGGGGCGACGTGGACGAGTGGCTCACCAGTTATCAGCGGGTGAGCAAACACAATCGCTGGGATGCCACCGTTAAGCTGGCAATGACGTTTCGATTTTGAACGGTACTGCGTTGCCATGGCTTGAGAACCATGAAGCGTCTTAACCAGTGGAGACCACGTCATGGAGGAGATCCGCAACCGTTTTGGGGATACTTGTGCAAAACTAAAATGAGCTGAGCAGAATTTGCTACAGCGAGCGCAAGTTCCCAGTGAGACGTGCACGACATACATTAAAGAGGTACTGAAGCCCTGCGAAATGGTTAATCCCCGGATGTCCGAGGAAGACGGAGTTGGTCATCTACTCAAGCGCATCGTGGAAAACGTGTACAGTTTTCTAGTCAGCAAAGACAAGTTTGACTCTTCCACAGAGGTAATCAAACATTTCCACACGTTTGAAGCACTTACGCTTATCCCGAAGTTAGGTCGCTTGCCCAATGTCACCACTGTTAATCGCGTGGATTCCTGTGAGCCTACAAAAGTTCCCGACGTGATTCGACAAATCGTTCGTGACAAGCTCTCCCGGCATTAAGATATTTTGCGCCGCAGTGAAGTCTCGTATAACAACTGCTCCCAGCAGGCAGCTCTGGTCCAGGACTCCCCTGCTTGGGTGCTACTTGCGTAAGCGGCAACGTGTTGATTCCCGTAGTGGCGTTGTATGAGCACAGCACCCGCCCAGATGCCGCTGGTGTCAGTGCGAAGTTCAGCAAGAATTGCCGGGTAGAAATTGCGCGTATGGGCCACAAGGTAATAAGGAAGTTGAGCTGGCGAAACACAGTATAGAATTCGGCGATCTACTTGAAAGGAATGTCTTTCTGCAAGAGACCTGTGAGCGGGTAGGCTAAGCCAGCAAACTGGGGAATGAAGCGCCGAAAGTAAGAGCAGTCCCAAGAAGATTTTGAGTTCTTAAGACTTCGGCTCTTTGGCGCATTTGACAGCGTCAATCTTCTGTTGGTCGGGCCTGACGCCATCCTTGTCAATCAGACGGTCAGGCACAACAACTTGGCGTTGCCCGAAGCGGCATTTCTTAGTGTTCAGGACGAGACCCACTCTCTCTCGATGCAGTCAAGACCAACCGCTAAGTGGCTGTAGAGGTCGGCGAAGGGCCTCCCAAAATTAACATCAGCCAGATAACACATGCAAACTTACCGCTTCAGTCCATGCAAAAGAGTACCCATAAATAGAGCGTTGTATAGGCCGAATGTCATCATATTAAATTCATACAGCCTGTCTGGGGTTACGAACGCCGCCTTCTCTTTGTCTTTCGGGTGCATCGGGATCTGCCAGTATCTGGACCATAAATCAGCAGAGAAAAAGTAGGAAGCGGTCTAGGGGCAGTGAATGGCACCATGCACTAATACGTGGGCGCGGGTACACATCCTTCTTTTTGACAGTTAAGGCGGCGGAAGTGGACACAAAATCGCCGCGTGCCACCTTTCTTTTTCACTAGCATCAGAGGGCCGGCCCACGGGCTTGATGGTTCCTGAATAATTCCTTGTTGCAACATGTCACGTACCTGGTTATCAATTGTCTTACGTTCTGCAAGAGAGCGAGACGCGGTTCGGCGCCTGTCGAATCGGGTGTGCAGATCCGGAATTGATCATGGGATATGGGTTCGGGAAGGTGGAGTCGACAGAGGTTGACCTAGAGCGAAGTGGAACACGTCCACGTGCTTAAAAAAAACGCACCAATATTCGATGGTCGTCAGTGTGTAAGGATTTGTTGCTCGTGGCCAGGAAATGAGAGTCGTCAGGTCGCGGCGTCTATGGCCGGACGAGCAACGCTGTCACTAAGCGCGGCGACAGGTACAGAAAGGCGCTCTTCAATGCCGGCGAGTTTCAAACCACGTGATGATATGGCAGGTTCGTTGGACTGATTAACAGTCCAAAGCGTGGCATGCCCCCCCCCCCCCCCCCCTCACTCGAACGACGCCACGGGGCAGCAGTACACTCTTCTTCGGGCAGGCAAGGGAAGCGGGTTCCACCAGAGCGTCGAAGGCATCGCAAACTGCGCTCTAAGATACAAGTGGGACGAAAGTGGCGGTCATAGCTGGAACGACGGTATCTTCGGAGACAGAAAACGTTTTGGGATCCTGTAGCGAGTCTTCTAATAGGGCCGATAGAAGACTATAGGGCTTATGATAGCTTGCCACTGCTGAAGTCGAGAGTTGCGCCGCACTATTGTAAAAAGTCAACACACAGTATAGTGTCGTGCGTAGAACGAGGGAGCACCGTGAATTCATTTCTAACAGGTGGCCAGCAATCGCTACATTTACATAACAAATACCAAGCGGGACCAACGATGCGCCCCCTACGCCACGAAATATGACAACACTATCCCAACCGAACATTATTTTACGACCGAGGCGGTTCGTGATATCTAAACTCACCACCGACACTGCGGCACCAGTACCAAGTCATAACGCAAACCCCCCCCCCCCCCCTAATACTTCCAGGCGGGTCTCTAACATAACGACGGGCACAGGAATCGGCAGTATCGATGACTTTGCGACCGCACCTACATCAGCCGTACCCGCTAGTTTCCCTGTGGTGGTGACGGACGGCGCGGAGCAGGCGATCGTCGGGAGCGATGAGCGGGCGGAGTCGGGCACCGGTAAAAGGCACGAGAGTCGTTCGGAATGGTGCTTAGCGGCAGAAGCCCTGAATAGATGTGAAGGTCGGGTCACGAACGGCCGCATCGTCGGCCCGCATCGGGCCGATGATTCGGCCATTGGCGCTGGTAGCGTGAAGTCTGTCCCTGGCAGTGGAAGAACCGGGATAGGTGTTCGAGCATACCGCAGCGGTAACACACTGGTGGGTCGCGAGTACGCTCGGGATAACAGCCGTCGTAGACAGGGTCGAAACGGCCATCAAAGTCCAGTCGCTGGCGGCGTTGCGCAGGAGGTGGTGCGCTGTAGTAGAAACGTGTGAGCAGACCAGGGTCGTGAGAGTCGTTGCGAGGCTCACGGCGAGGGTTGTGATTGGTACAACCACAAGGCGCACCCTCAGCAAGTCTGAACGCAATTACACCACGACCGAGCAAGAGTGTCTCGTCGGGACGCGTCTTTACAGTAATCACAGACCGTCATTCTCTGTGCTGGCTTGTGAATCTTCGCGACCACTGCGGTCGGTTGGCCTGCTGGGCATTACGCCTCGAGGAGTTCAACTTTGCAGCGTAGTACAAAAGTGGCTGCAAGCACGCCGACGCTGACTGCATCTCGCGGCTGCCACTCGCGACTACTCATTGCGATGAAGAAAACTTCAACTAGTATCTTGCCGCCGTTTCTTACAGTTTCCGTGAATTGAGACTTTCCACAGAGAACAACGCCGAGATAAGCACTTGGTACGGCTTCTCGAGGAAGCTCGTGATCCGATATCTGTAAGCCCTTTCTGCATTCGCGACAGTTTACTCTACCGAACGAATTAATCGTCTGGAGGTGCGCGCTTTCATTTGGCGGTCCGGCTAGCCTGTATTTCTCTGTTATATGCGCAATGCACGATGACGCCATGGCTAGGCACTTGGCGTTTTCCATGACACTTACCCGAATTAAGGAACGTTTTTACTGGCCAAACATGCGTCGCACGACTCAGCGTTACGTGACCTCTTGTGTGCAGTGCCAGCGTTTCAAATTTCCAACATCTCCGCCAGGACGCTTGCTTCCGATGACACCTCCGAGCACACCGTATGAGCAAGTGGGTCTTGACCTCTTATGGCCATTTCCCCACTCGTCCAAAGGCAACCGCTGGGTCATCGTGTGCGGTGATCACCTACCACGCTAGTGTGAAACTGCCGCCATACTTTCTTCCACCTCAGCTGAAGTCTTCCTCTTTATTCTTCATGCTGTCGTCCTCCGCCATTGACGTCCTCACGTCATTATCAGTGACCGTGGCCGCCAATTTACGGCAGTTGTTGTGGAGCAGCTTCTGCGCCTTTGTTCTTGCCGTTCCATCAATCAACACCGTACCACACCCAGACCAATGGCCTCGAACGTACAAACCAGACAGTGAAGAACATGCTTGCGATGTATGCCGACTCCAGTCATGAGAACTGGAACGATGTACTCCCCTTCATATGCGTGTAACACCGCGAGGCATGAGACAAGTCTTTACAGCCCATTTTTTCTTCTGTATGCCCGTCGGCCTCGAAGTTCTCTCGAAACCACCTAACAGTTCTCTCTGGACACCGAGACTTCTATTTCAAGCACACACTGCCACGCTGAAGAGGCTCGAGGGCTCGCCCGGCTATGCACTCTGGCCTTGTAGGACCGCCTTAAGCAGCGCTACGCACAAGGATGTCTACGCACAAGCAGCGCACAAGGATGTCTGCTACCTGCCCGGCGACTAATATATGGCTGTGGACGTCTCTCCGTAAGCGTGGTTTGTCCCAGAAGCTGATGTCGCACTACAGAGGCCCCTTTATTGTGCTCTCGGATCAATGACATGAACTACGTGGTTTCCGTCAGCCTTCACAAGGTCGCCCCTCTCGGAAAAGACAAGTTGTGCATATTGCATGGATGGAGCTCTGCCATTCTGAGGACTCTGCCTGACTGGCCCAGGGGTTTCGGGAAGTGTCACGCGACGCTGAAGAGATGGATAAGTGGTGGATGCGGAAGAAGAAGCTCGCCATTTTCGCGCTAACACAGCAGGTTCGGGTCGACTCACCCCTGTAAATAAACCCGTAATAATAAGTAATTGATTTATATTTATTAAAGTGGTCGTCCCGCAGGATAAATAACCGTAACTGACTATCGACATAAAGAGCGAGATACAAATAACTTTTTATCTTCCAGGGAGGCCATGTCTCAAAATGGAAAGTACTCCAGATACTCGGGATATTCTTCCCTCTGTCGTGTCGACTTGTGGATCCGAAAACATGTGCTGTTCAAATAACACTCCCAAACATTTAATAACAGGCCAACGAGAATAACAAGAAAAAACTGATCCACCAGAATAACAGGCAGGTTTTGGGAACGGATAGCCTACAGTAGACCACATTCACACCATCAATACGGCAGAGGAGAAATATTCATGTAATAACCAGTTCTTTGCATAACGAATATATCAGGCGTGCTCTGCTTAGGCACTGAGGCATATAAGTACTCGGGAACATTGCCCGTTTCACCTCCATTTTGTTTGCCAGTTTGTCTTAGTACCTAAGTACATAGCGCCCAATACATTGAAGATGTACAGCTATCGAGCCACCTTTGTTGCTTTAGGGTTATAAAGTGGTGACGGAAGTCCAGTAGACATAAACTCAACTGAAGGCTGCCCGAAGAAACTTTACAAAGTGACTCACGCCCACGAACATCTGAACAACTCGGTGGCGGCGATAGCAACATGCGTGCTCGGCGGGCGTCGAACAAAATGCGTGCCACTATCGGCCGGGCTTAATTTTGAGCTGACAACGAACTTTCGAGACATAGCGTGCAAAGTAACGATAACAGTCTGGAACAGCCTAGTATGTGCTCTGCATGGCTTCGATCATTCGAGATAAATCTGGTCTTATCTCGCGTCACTAAAAAAGTGATACAGCCGCGTGCCGGCAGCATAGAGCATGAACAAACAAACTGTATAAATTTGCCGCATTACGCCCTCTGAAACAAGCATGAAACAAGCATCGACCCGATGCTATCCAACGAAAAGAAAATTGGCCAAAGTTAAACCCTCAGAATGAAAATCAATCACTGAGAACGCAAAGAGTGTCCATTAGCGCGCATAACAAGGCTTTAGGCGCAACACATGTAAACGAACTGTGGGCGTGCGCAGCGCCTCCGCGATGCTGTTGCTGCGTCGGGGCCCACTTCGTATTCAGGATGTCCAAGACGAAGAGTGATTTTGCACAGGCCGAAGTAGTGGCTTAAAAGCTTCTCGCTTACACAATCCCTTTTCACGACGCGTTCGCGTGTCGATAACATGGTATAGGGCTTTGGCAAGGTCTAATGCGAAACTAACGTCTCATCACGCACTCTGGAAGCAATCAAATAAAGAAACAGCACTCACTCCCCCGCAGCCGGCACAGTGATTTTTTACTTTCGCTGGCATAGAACGAAATGTTGTCACCATTGCCTGCAACTTCACAGTCTTGTAAGGCGGAGCGCCATACGCAACAGCTGTGTCACTGCAGGGAGGGGCTTCATGCCGAGAACGGCAATCTCGCATGCGTATAATAAAACGGTTTTGGCTGAAACTTTAGACGTGCTATCTCAGGACACTGGAACGTAACTAAAATTGCACAAAATAGGATAGTCATTGAACGCCAATGCCCCTAATTTTTGAATACAATCATGCACGCTAACTGCAGTGAATAAAAAGTTATTTATGAATCTTAGTTAATTACTCTGGTTACTATGATATTTCTTACTGTTTGCGTCCGCCTGGCCACATAACCCATTTGAAAAAATGACTGAATAGTAGAGCTCTTTGGTATTTTTTTTTCAATTCCGTAAATTATGATTTTGAATACCCTGTATAAATGCAGTTAATGCGCGAGAGAAAAATTGGCAGACAATTACTGTTCTCGGTATTGCGGTTTTTCAGCGTAGCTGCTATGGTATTTCAACAATGCAGAGGCGACCGCAGACGGGGCCCGCAGTGGCGAGCGGAGGCGGACATGGAATTCGAGTTCGGCAGCGCGCACAGCGATCCGCTGCCGCCGATGTTGTAGGCGAGCCTCTCCTCGAGGAATTATCACTGGAAATATTTGCAAATCAGATTAGAGCTTTAGTTACTTCACAACGAAGCAGAGCATGTCAGCTCAGGCTAATGCCATTGGTCGAAAATTCATCGCCTGACAGGGGGCTATTGCAGTTGCTTGGATTTCAGTTATGTTACGCAATTCAGCACCTTATTAGCCGTCTCCCCTCTTCTCCTCCATATTCCAATAATTTAGAGGGAATGCGACCATCAATAGCGCGCGTAGCGCTCTCACGTAACAGAGCACATTCCACATTATTTGCTCCTTAACACAAAACGTCGCACTTCGCGCAATGAGAAAAAACTATCGTAAACGGGAGAAGTATGTGATTCCGTACATGCTAATTAAAACGGTGAGGGAAAAAGGCCGCGTGGAACAGCCGACACAGCCACCGTTCAACACAATAATTTCTATAGGGAGCCAATTCAGAGAGATTAAGAGAGAGACGATCGCCGGGCACGCCGATCTAGTAGTACATTAATCAAGCCGTCGACGCATGTGTGCAATCCCTGTAACGCTGTCGAAAATGAGGATGAAGTGGTTTTAATAAAAACAGTAATAAAAGTAAAGGAAATGATCTTTGCTAGCCCCGGCACCTGCCATCGATACTGAAGCACATGAGCTGGGGCAGCGGAAATAGACGATAGCAGACAGAAGGATAAATGAAATGAAAGAGGTGAGGGGACAGGAAGAGAGGATAGGGGCGGTCTAAAAAACCAAGCACGAAATATTTGGTAGCGGGTAGGCGGCGCCTAGGAAAGGAGTACGTGCCGCAACCAGCGTCAAGCTGCGCCTCCCTCCCCTTTTCTGGAGGGTTCGAAGCATCTCGAACCGCAGTGCCGCGCGCGCCACTTCGCCAAGGCCGCGGGGAGGTGGTGGTGAAAACATTTATAAGCAAGGGACAGGAGGTATGCTTGGATCAGCTCGCAATGTACCGATCCTTAGAAGCACTAGGTGGAGGTCTACTTTGGGACTCTAGTAGGGGTAGCCGTGGCCCGGGCGCACCCGACTAAGACCTGTTCGCCCTGTAAGTCGTGGCAGCCGAGCAAGGTCACCTCCCAGTTCTGCCGGGTTGGGCTGGGGATAGCGGGAATAGCCGAGTATGAGGGGCAGGCACACACCATGTGATTGGTGTGCGAAGACAACAAGAAGGCGGCGATACATCATTTGCCAATTTCTAACGGAACGTCAACCCTACATCCGCATCCAAGATAGCATGGTCAATATCTACTCGGCAAGCGGGACACCTCCCCCCCCCCCCCCGCCCCCACCCCAGGCGCGGTAGTTTCCCCACTGCTCTTCAATCCGGCTATGATGCACCTGCCGGCCCAACTGGGAGGTGTCTGTGCGTACAGCACGCCCTGTGCGCCGATGCCATCACCCTGTGGGCCACGCATGGCAGCATATATAGGGGACATTTAAACCAGCCTGCAAATAGCGGCGACGGTAGTAGACCGCTAGGTCCACCACTACGGTCTTCAAAGTTCCATTCAAAAATCAGAATTTGTGCACCTCCACGGGGACAGGAGGACCGGGGTAGTGAGTTTAGATGCGTTAGCGGGAGCCTGAGCTTTCGAACGCGTTCCAGGGTGGTGGTGGTTACAAATTTATTGCCCCAAAATAGAAGGGATTAGTTGGGGCTGGGACGAGTCCAGGGTAGCCTTCAGTCGGGGGCGACCTCTTGAGCTCGCGTGATGAGGGCCAGCTGGGTTGTTTGTCTTGAACTGGCCAAGAGCTTGTCCCATTCCACCGCCGAGGGAGCTGGCAAGAGTGTCGTCGGAGGGGATTTGCTAGCACGTTCCCAGAGAATATTCAACTATGTGAAAGCCTTTCTGACTAACCGAACCGCTACCATTGGAATAGGAGGCATCAGGACTGACACCTTCAACACCCCAGAAAACGGAACACCACAAGGCTCTGTGCTATCACCTATGCTTTTTAATATTGCAATGATTGGTTTAGCAAGGGCGCTCGAAGAAATTGAAGGAATCAGGCATGCCATCTACGCAGATGATATCACAATCTGGGTGACAAGGGGATCCTTAGGCGAAAAACAAGAGCTTCTTCAGCGAGCGGCAGACACGGTCAACGCATACGCCCGACACTGTGGACTTGCATGCTCCCCTGAAAAATCCGAGGTGCTCAGAGTCTACAGACAAGGGTATGATCTGCAAAACTCCGTAGATATCTACATAGGGGAAACGAAGGTTCCAGAAGTATCGAAAGTTAGGATCCTCGGCATGTGGGTCCAAAGCAACCGTCGTATTGATCACACGATCAGACAGCTAGCAAATACCACAGCACAGATCACCAGGATGATTGCAAGAATTTCCAGCAGAAGAAGAGGTATGAAGGAGGAAGACACATGTAGGCTAGTACAGGCCCTCGTGGTCAGTAGGATCTTATACTGCGTCCCCTACCAATCACCGCTCAAGCAAGAAAAGGAGCAGTTGGAGTCAATTCTTAGAAAAGCATACAAATGCGCTCTCGGACTGCCGGTCAGCACTTCGACGGAGAAATTCCTTAAACTGGGCATAAACAACACAGTACAAGAACATATCGAGGCCCACCTTATCGCGCAGAAAACAAGACTGATGCTGTCCGCAACAGGCAGAAACACGCTGCGGTTGCTGGGCATGAGGGACGCTTTGAAAGAAATCAATAGCACAGCGAGCGTTCCAAATGAAATCAGGAGGATCATTGAGATCAGTCCGATTCCAAAAAACATGCATCCAGATATACATAAGGCGAGAAGAAAGGCAAGATCTGAATTCCATGAAAGAAGCTTCGCCGGGGCAAAAGACGTATTATATGTTGACGCAACAACATACAGACACCGATATGGCTCGGTAGCCAGCGTGGTGGATCACCAGCTCAGGGAAATCAACTGCGCTTCGATAAAAACCAACAACATACTCGAGGCTGAGGAAGCAGCAATTGCACTCGCCACCATCCAGCAGAGTGACGAGCCCCATGCACACATCATTACAGACTCGCAAGAGGCGTGCAGAAGATACAGCAGTGGACGCATATCCACTGCAGCCATTCACATACTCAAGGCGAGGACAATCACTTTTACGAGATGTTTCATCACGTGGACACCAGGCCATGAGGCTGTCAAAGGGAACCAATGTGCGGACGCCAATGCCCGAGCATACGCCAACCGGGAGGCGCGCACCGAAGGGGAACTGGACGCAGTCACTAGACGGTATGGAGCCATCTTAGAACACCAACGAGCCCTCCGGAGGACCTACCCGCCTCCCCACAAAGACCTTAGTAAACAGCAGTCGGTTGCCTGGAGACAACTACAGACTAATACATACCCCAATCTGAGTTTACTCAGCAAAATCTATCCATCCACTTATGAAAACAAATGCCCGCTATGCGGTGAACACGCAACGCTTTACCACGTTACATGGGCCTGTCAGAAAATGCAGGCAGCGCCGATAAACAACACACCTACACCGGAGCAGTGGGAGGCTGCGCTGTCCAGCTCGAAGCCTGAAGAGCAGCTCAAGCTGATCGACAGGGCTCGCAAGACTGCAAAGGCCGCTGGGGCCCTGGACTGAGGGCTCCACCTACGCTGCGAGAAATAACCCTTATACAATAAAGTTTTTCATTCATTCATTCATTCATTCATTCATTCATTCATTCATTCATTCATTCATTCATTCATTCATTCATTCATTCATTCATTCCCATAATATATGGTCTTGGTGGCGTGCGTCCCGTCACCGCAGTGCGGGCATGCAGGGTAGTATTCCCCGTTTGTGATTAAACATAAGCGGCAGGAGCTAAGAAAGGCCTTTGTTGGAGTCTGAGTGTCGCGTCTTGAGTCCTGTCCAGGTCGGGGTGAGGGGCAGAATACGTGCATTTAGCTCCCGATAAATGTTTGTAATCACCGCGCACGAGCGAGGCACCTCGACGGGGGCGTCTGTTCCTTGGTGGTTACCCATACAAAAAAGTCCTATGGGCGTCTATGGAAAAAGCTATGTCCGTCTATGGCCTTTTATGAACGTCTATAAGCACCCATAGAGGTGCTTATTGCCAGCTATTGAAAAATGTATGCCACTAAAGCTATAGCTTTGGAACCATACAGTTGTCTTAAGCTCTCTATAGAAAAATATATGAGCCTGTATAGACAGCTATAGACAGAAATAGGAAAGGTCTATAGCTATTTGGGCCAAAATTCTACAGCCGGCCATAGGACATTTTTGTATGGGTAAACCCCTGGGTAGATGGCCGATGCCCTTGTTTCTGGAGTTATCCGCGTGAGCCGGAACCCATGCGGGATTGTTGTTGTGATCGACAGTTCGGTTGCGCAGAATTCGCATTGCGAGCGCGCTTACAGAGTTTTTGGCGAAGTTTTGAATGGCGCTCTTAGAGTCGCTTAGAATAGTTTTGGTGCGGGAATCAGCGATGGCCATTGCGATAGCTGCTTCATCTGCCTCGTGTATAGAGCTAGCGTGAAGGGTTGTGGCGTTAACAAGGGCTGACTTTGGAGTGGCCATACTTGCAACGCATGTTCCGCATTTGATGTGTTTAGCTGCATCCACGTACGCTGCTCGTGGCTCGTTGTCGTACTGTTTCTCAAGGGCCTGCGCCCTTGCTTTCCATCGGGCTTCGTGTCTGCCTGGCAGCATGTTCTTGGCTACTGGTTTAACAACTAGCCTACTAGTAATGACGACCGGTAAATGTGATGCTGCACACATCTCCTCGATGGGGTGGATGTGGAGTACGTCGAGAATTACGCGTCCCGCAACAGTGCGCGACAAGCGGGTCACCTGTGCCGTCTCATGGGCTTCGATTATCTCAGCCCGGTATTGCACTACCTCCTGGATCGGCCTTGTCTGTAGCGCGTCTTTACTATCCTGTCTTTCTATCCCATCTTTCAACTCTCCTACTATCTGCACGTGGTAGCGATTGTGGCTCGGCTTGAGGCAGTGAGCAGGCCTGTGCACTTTCCTTTTCTTTCTTCCCGGCAACAACAGACAGACAGACAGCTCAGCGAGCGTGTTAAAAATTCCCAACTGCAGCAGTCGATCTGAGTTGGCGTATGCCGGCAGGCCAAAGAACGCCTGTTATGCTGTTCTAATGATGCTATTAAGCGCTTCTTCGTCCCTGCGACGCAGCTCGGCTTCTGTCATGCACCTGCGACGGGTGGCAATGCGCCTCACCAGCCCGCCTATCTGGTGCGCCGTGACACGTAGCCGGCGGATCGCTTCCGTGTTGTGAGCATTATTCAGAATCAACATGCCAAGAAACCTGATTATGGCTACCGGGGGTATTGGATGGTTGTCAATGTCGATGGGCTCCCGAGGGTCGGGTGCTGCCTGTGAGGCTTGTTTGTTCCCGATAACTAAGAGTTATGATTTAGCCGGGGAACATGCAAGGCCGTTCCCCTGCACGCAAGAGTACCGTGTCGGCAGCTCGTCGTTGTAATGACTCTGAAATCATCTCCATCGGATCCGGAGTCGGTCCATATGGTGATATCGTCGGCGTATATAAAATGCCGTATATGTGAGATAGCATCTAACAGACGTGGGAAGCCGCTTATAGTTATGTTGAAAAGAAAAGGTGAAAGTACAGCGGCTTGCGGGAATCCTCTGGTGCCCAGTGTAATTTTGTCGCTACTTTTGTCCATGAAATGCAGTGTAGCCGCGCGCTCGTTCAGAAAGGTGGCGATGTAGTCGTATGTCCGTTTTTCCACGTTCATCAGTGACAGGTGAGGTAGGATGAAAGCGTGTGAGACATATTTAAAGGCCTTACCCACAACGAGTCCCGGGATGCTACGTGTGGCTCTTGTGCGATTTGGGTCTAGAATGTCTTGCTGTATCTGTCACATACTGTCCTGAGTCGACAGACCTGCTCAAGACCCAAACATGAAGGGGGAAACGTGTCTTCCGCGTCGGCGTGCATTTGGAGCCTGTTTAAGACAACGTGCTCCATTACTTTTCCTAGACATGGCATTAGCGAAATTGGGCGGAGGTTTCCAATCTCGAGTCTTTTTCCCGGTTAAAAAAGGGAAATGAACTTTTGCGTGCTTTCATTCGTCGGGGATGCTGCCTTCTGTCCAGTATCTGCTGAATAGATCCGTAAGGACCTCTACTGATTTGTCCTCTAAATTGCGCAGCATGTTATTGGTGATGCGATCTTCCGAGGCTGCCGAGGTGGTGTTAATTTGATTAGGAGCAGCTCTGGTCTCCGCTACGGTAAAGACTCTATCCATGTGAGAAGTATCCGACCCTGAATACCCATCTGGTGTGGGTTTGTCCTGGGAGGTGTTTGTAGGTACTGATTTTTTAATGTGATCATGAGCTCTATGTAGGGTCTTGTGAGATTTGGTATTAGTGCGCTTAAAAATTCGGCTATCCCGACTTGAAAAGGATACCGAGGCGTACACGTGGGAAGTTAGCCCAGAGCAGTGACTTCAGACTTGCGACCGCTTGAATGGGCAATAAGAACACATGGTTTCTACTCAAGCATTTACTCGATCCTGCAAAAACGCGCTCCAGAACAACGTTTTCCTTCTCTCTTCTGTTTTCCGCGGTTCAGCCCCGCATGACCTGTCTTCACGCTATCCGCCGTTTTCCCAAGGTCGCCCTGCACATGCGCGCCTCTTCTCCAGCTCCACTGGCTGAAAACCGCAAACTTCTACTGCGCATGCACAGTTCATGTTAGTGACCGGCCCATGCGACAGATCACGGCAGCTGCCAAGCAAACTTTCCATTTCGCAGGCGCAGCTGGCTCCTCGTGGAACTAGGTGGCGCCTGCGTCACCCTACAGTGGAAAGCAGCGGGGCTGATTTATCGAAGGCATTGGGGTTTAAGGACAGTTGAGGGAAAGTAGATTTGAAGCGGGTAGAAGTAACCAAGCGAAGGTTATCTGATTGGTGGCTAATATAAGACAGGAGTAAAATTTCATAAGTCATGGCTAGGTGGCTTGAACCACTGCCCGATTTAAAGGGTTAAGCCGCATCCATCCATCCATCCATCCATCCATCCATCCATCCATCCATCCATCCATCCATCCATCCATCCATCCATCCATCCATCCATCCGTCCATCCGTCCGTCCATCCATCCATCCATCCATCCATCCATCCATCCATCCATCCATCCATCCATCCATCCATCCATCCATCCATCCATCCATCCATCCATCCATCCATCCATCCATCCATCCATCCATTCATCCGTCCGTCCGTCCGTCCGTCCGTCCGTCCGTCCGTCCGTCCATCCATCCATCCATCCATCCATCCATCCATCCATCCATCCATCCATCCATCCATCCATCCATCCATCCATGTGTTTGTTTTCGATCAGGAGCAGACGAATTTTCACCACTCACCAGAAGGCGCCACATCTTGCGGAAATGGTGGGTTGATTTTCTCCGTGCGCTCTCTTCGCTTTCCCCGTCTTTCGTCCTCCTGTGCGCTCTGCCTTCGCTCTCTTTTATCCTCCGATGAGCTCGTTCGCTCAGTTACGCCGAGGCCGGCACTGAGGCACGCCGCTTAACGCAGGAACGGGCGCCTTAGTGCTGTGCCGTAAGAAGAGAGTTGCTGACGCCAAGCCGATTGCCCTGCTCTTTTTTTTCTTCCGACCACGTCTTTTCGCATGTGGAAAATTATGTAGCCCGTCGACATGCGTTACCACTCGAAAAACTACCTTCCTACACCGCCCTCGTTCCTCCAGCGTGAATGACACGGTATCGTACCTCGCCGGCAAGCTCCAGCGCGTATTTCGCTCCAGAAGCCCGTGTGACAAGAAGCGTGGCCCATGTGCAGTTTACCACGGTCTGTTTTACTCAGATGCGCTTCCAAAACACAGCAGTGAGCACCTGAGCTCTTTCCAAGAAAATGAATGCTTGGGAGCTGGTGTTCACGTGAAAGTATTATACTCGTCATACCTTTCTCGAAAGACGCCTCTTTATGGGCGGTTTAACATCCCAAAGCGACTCTGGCTATGAGGGACGCCGTAGTGATGGGCTACGTAAGTTTCGACTCCCTGGGGTCCTTTAACGCGCACTGGCATCGCAAAGTACACGGTCCTCTAGAATTTCACCTAATTCGAAATTCGATCACCACGGCCGGGGTGGAACCCATGTCTTTCGGGTCAGGAGCCGAGCGCCATAAGCACTGAGCCACGACGGCGCCCAAAAATGAAAATCGGCTTTTGAGGAAAGGAAGTCGCAGTATTTGCCTCACATCTCGTTGTACACCTGAACCGCGCCATAAGGGAAGGGAGAAAGGAGGGAGGTAGAGAAGAAAGGAAGAGGTAAAAAAAGTGAAATTTTGATTTTGGGGAAAGGAAATAGCGCAGTATCTGTCTCCCATATCGGAGGACACCTGAACCGCGCCGTAGGGGAAGGCATAAAGGAGGGAGTGAAAGAAGAAAGAAAGAGGCACCGTAGTGGAGGGCTCCGGAATAATTTCGACTACCTGGGTATCTTTAACGTGCACTGACATCGCACAGCACACGGGCGCCTTAGCGTTTCGCGTGCATCGAAACGCGGCCGCCGCGGTTGGGTTCGAACCCGGGAACTCCGGATCAGTAGCCGAGCGCCCTAACCACTGAGCCACCGCGGCGAGTCAAAGGAAGAGGAGCCGTAATGGAAGGCGGAATACTTTCGACCACTTGGCGATCTTGGCGATTGAATGAAATGAAAATTGCTTTGGAGAAAAGCAAATGGCGCAGTAATCGTCTCACATATCTCGGTGGACACCCGAACCGTGCCGTAAGGGCAGGGATAAAGGAGAGAGTGAAAGAAGAAAGGAAGAAAGAGGTGCCGTAGTGGAGGGCTCCGGAATAATTTTGATCATCTGGGGATTTTTTACTTGCGCTCACACCGCAGAGCACCCTGGCGCCTTTGCTTTACGTTGTTTTAGGGGGAACAAATGGTCGACCGCTGTTGTCCAACATGAGTTTCTCACAGGCTGTGCAGTTCAAATTTAAGATTGTGTCATACGTATTGTGAATTAATTGAGTGGCCATAAGTAAGTTATTGCACACGGTGGGAATTTGAAGCAAATCCCGTCTTTAGTGTCCTTAGTAGCACGTCCCAAAACAAAATGGCATATTTGTGGGGCTAACTTCAGACATTACTTCCGTAACGCCTTTCCATTTTTTTTTGCCGTGCGCAGGAGTGCGAAAAAATCCCACGCATTTTTTTTCGCTCGCGATAAATCTCACGCTTTCAGCAAAAATTTGTGACGTTTATATGGTCCTCCAGTTTCGAGCCAATGCGGCGCGATAAGTTTTCTATGGCTCTGTTTAGTTATTCTCTAAGTTACTCAGTTCCTTGATCGTTTCTTTTTATTTTGGGATAGATCCCAAAAGGTAATTGCAGTATTTTAAAGCGAAAGCTTTAATAGCCCAGCGGCACCGATTTAGCTTTGTCTAAACGGCGCAGATATGACATTGAAGCCGCCTCAATTAACAAAACACAAGAAAATTGTGCTGTAGGTGGGAATCTAAACCGGGTCATGCTGATGCTGGGGTGAGCCTGATCCAGTGGCGCACCACCACTACAGAGGCGCAGCGGCGTCGGAGAGCTACCCTGAAGCGAGCCGCGGCTACCGTGCAGGTCCCGTCCAGCCTGGTGGGGACGATGCTGCTTCGGCCGGCGACCCAGGGCTCCGCCTTCACCAGGGAACAGGGCTGGGAGCTGGCCGAGGAGACCGGGCCCCGTCCGGGCGTCTTCGCCGTCCTGGTAAACACAAGGCGGAATGTGGTGGCAGTGGACGCGGGGAGCAGTGATGCTCTCCAGGCCCTGCTAGCCACAGCCTTCATCCGCGGCGTGCCGGTCTGCGCCATGGAGCCTCTTCCTCGGAACCAAAGCTCCGGCCTGGTCTTCGGTGTGAACTGGCGCAGGACGGCGGAGGAGCTTTCGTGGCGGCGGAGTCAACGGTGCCGGTGGTCTCGGCGTCTCTGTCGGGCAGCACACTCGCTCTCCGTTTTGCGGCGCCGACACCCCCGGCGTTCAACACCATCATCACGTTCATCACCGTTGCAGTAGTAAGTGATTTTTATTATTTTAATAAAAACCACTTACTACTACTACCATATTCAAGCGCTGGCTCGCCGTCCGCCCCTGCCGTCCCCGGCTGCTTGAGTGTGCCAAGCGCGCCAGCCTGGGGCACGCCACTGAGGCGTGTCGAGCTCCTGCCCGATGCACGCGCTGCGGTGGGCCGCACGAGCCTGGTATCTGCGCGAGCAAGCCCCGCTGCATTAACTGCGGGGGGTGGCACGTGGCCATGGACACGGCGTGCCCGAACTGACAGCGAGAGCGCCACGTGGTTACTTTAATGGCCACATCCATCGCACCAATGTCCAGGCGGATGGTCCAAGCCGTCGTCCAGGCTGAAACAGCGGTCCCAGCCCAGCAGCAACAGCAAGCGCTGCCCGCTCTTTCTTATGCGCAGGCCGCCAGGAGAGCCTTCCAGCAGCGGCATCAGGGGCCTATACATGGGGGGGGGGGGGGGGGGGGGGCTAATTCAGGGGCTGCCGCAGCAGCGCCAGCAGCAACCGAAGCTGTGGCCGTGCCAGCAGCGGCAGCGGCGATCCGGTTACAGTGAACTGGACGCATTATAGTGCACTGTATTCCAGTTGTCCGGCATCTCGCGCACAGGCCTGAGCCTTCGGGCGCTTCTCATGGCCAACCCCCCCCCCCCCCCCCCCCCCATGAAGCACGGGACGCGGAGATTGCGCGCCTAAATCTGGCGATGCGCGCCCTCGGCGCACTTTTCCCGCAGGGCACCGATGGACACCAGGCCTGCTTAGAAGCAGCAGGTGCTGTCACACAAAAAAGCCAGCATCATGGCTAGTCCCTGAGCCTGTGTGCATTTCTCGAACAGACGGGCTTGACGTACCGTCTGGTTTGTGACAGGTAGTGTCGCGCAGTGACCGAACGCTCCGCGTGTGCTACCTCTGACGATTAACAGCTGGTCGCCCGACCCCAGCTGTTGTGTGCAAAGTGTTGTGCGCGTGTGTTTTTAAAGCGAAAGCTTTACTACTCCAGCCAGCGAGCCATTTCGGCTCGTCGCGCCGTATGCCGTATTGCATATCCCTTGGCCCACGAACGACCTTGAGCTGCCGTTGCCTAGCAATGCCGCAGCCACGCTCCAACAGATGGCGCCGCCGTCGACGCCACTGCCGTAGCCGCTCGCTCCATCATATGTGCTCCGCTGGGGTAGAGGGAGAGGAGGTGTCACCTCGCGGGATATATATATATTATATATATATATATATATATATATATATATATATATATATATATATATATATATATATACAGTATTGTGCGTTTTTATCGCTGACACTTTCAAAAATTTCCCCGCCTCAACCGCTGGCTCGTTTGAGGTGAAACTGCACACAGAGCTTGCGTATTATGGTAACTTTTGTATCGTAGCAAGTTTGACAATGGTACTTACTTAGTTCAGGCGCACATGATGCAAAAACGTAAGCGTCTACGAGAGATCGGCGAGCCAAAACCCGCAGACGACGCTTTTTCGCTAAAAACCGGCAGTGGCGCCATCTGTTTTCGGCAGCGGAAAGCGTCACGACTAGGCCGCCGAGGCGAGCGTTGCAAGGAGCGCGGGCCCTTTGAATTTTTTTTTTGGGAAAAGAAATGGCGCAGTATCTGTCTCATATATCTTTGGACACCTGAACCGCGCCGTAAGGGAAGGGATAAAGGAGGGAGTGAAAGAAGAAAGGAAGAATAGGTGCCGTAGTGGAGGGCTCCGGAATAATTTCGACCACCTGGGGATCTTTAACGTGCACTGACATCGCACAGCCCACGGGCGCCTTTCGGCATTTGCTTCTGCTTCAACTGAAGCGCTTACAACATTTTCGGTTTAGTTGAGCGGAAAAATATCAAAACAACTGATTTAAAGAGGCTTTACCTTAATAAGAATATTGTTTGATCTCTTCTTCTGCCGAGTGGCTTATCCAATTCAGCTCATTTCGTCTGCTTTCGGGACTCTCTGAAAGCATCGAAGGGTGACACCACGAAGTCCTGAGCTGCTGTTCTCGTTTAATTTCGTTGTGTGGTGCGAACTTTTTATTCTTCCCTGCTGTTTAGACGTCTTCGTTGCACTGTGTTGTGTGTTGAGCTGCGGTATGCCAACTTACAGTGCGAAAGAGAAAGCTGCGGCAGTGGTGTGGCTAATTGAGAGAAACTCAATGCACTACGTCCGCAAACAATTTATGTTGCGGTTTCGTCGGCGGCCACCGTCTCACACAGCCGTTTCGGAATGGCGCCATAAGTTTGAAGACACTGGATCCGTGAATAGGCAAGCAAGAAAAGATAAAGGAAAGGGACACCGTGGAATCGGTGATGCGGTTGAGGGGGTCTTTGAAACCAACCCTCGTATGACATGCACCCGTGCTGGGCTTCTTTTCGGCGTAGCCCCATCGACGGTGACCCGAGCACTTCAGATTAAAGGATGGCGGCCGTACAGGGTGCGTGTACAACAGCACTTAAGCCCAGCAGACAAAGCACAGCGGGTCTCATTCTGTCGCTCAGAGCAGCAGATCCTGGACGCCTCGATTTTTTGATGTTCAGCGACGAGGCTGTTTTTCACCTGGACGGCCAAGTAAACCGGCAGTGCACACGTTTCTGGTCGAAAAACAACCCGCATTTCACTCACACCAGGGCCGTGAACTCGCCGTCTGGTGCGCAATTTGGCGAGAGGGAGTGGTCGGCCCGTTCTTCTTTGAGGACACTGTGACTGCTGACTCTTATCTGCGCCTGTTGAAGGAACGATTTCTGCCGGAGCTGGTGGAGTACCACATGCAGCAGCAGCTATGCATCTTCCAGCAAGATGGCGCCCCTGCTCACTACGCAAGCAAAGTTAGACAATGGCTCAATGAAGAATTTCCGGGCCGGTGAATGGGGCGTGGATCGCCTAATATGTCTTGGCCACCGCGATCGCCAGACTTGACGCTGTGCGATTTTTTCGTGTGGGGATACATAAAATCGCGCGTCTACAGGGCTGGAAGCCTTCACAGCGTTGAGAGTCTTCAGGAGCATATAAAAAAAAGAATTCGACGCGATAAGCGACGACATGAGAACTGCAGTGTTCAGCGAATACGCTCACAGGTTGCAGCGATGCATAGACGCTGCAGGAGGCCACTTTGAGGATTGATTGCTTTGCAGCCTGAACGTATTTTACTTGCCAGCTTTCCAACCAATGCAGCTGCAAGGGTGAGTCGGTGGCAGATCATTCTTAAAACAGTTCAGAAAGATACGGACACATGGACGGAACGTACACACGAGCGTACGGCGTCTACTGCCAATAAATTAGTATTGTTTCTTTCAACAGCTCACACCATTCCCTTCCGACGACGGAGCGTCCTGCGAGAAAAAGAGCCGTTCTTCCGGCCTAATGTGTGTATATCGTTTTAATAGGGCAAATGATGAGATACGCCTGGAATTGGTTTGTTTTTCAGTGCTATAATTTGAAAATACTTAAGATGAAGCAAATGCCGAACGGCATATTCAAAGGGCCCGTGCTCCTTGCAACGCTCGCCTCGGCGGCCTAGTCGTGACGCTTTCCGCTGCCGAAAACAGATGGCGCCACTGCCGGTTCTCAGCGAAAAAGCGTCGTCTGCGGGTTTTGGCTCGCCGATCTCTCGTAGACGCTTACGTTTTCGCATCATGTGCGCCTTAACTAAGTAAGTACCATTGTCAAACTTGCTACGATACAAAAGTTACCATAATACGCAAGCTCTGTGTGCAGTTTCACCGCAAATGAGCCAGCGGTTGAGGCGGGGAAATTTTTGAAAGTGTCAGCGATAAAAACGCACAATACTGTATATATGCGCTTAGCCTCAGTCTATTGTAAATGGCTCATACCTCATACCTTATTTAATATCTGCACGGGGCCTTGGACCTAAGATATTAATAATAATAATGATTGGTTTTTGGGGAAAGGAAATGGCGCAGTATCTGTCTCATATATTGTTGGACACCTGAACTGCGCCGTAAGGAAAGGGATAAAGGAGGGAGTGAAAGAAGAAAGGAAGAGAGAGGTGCCGTAGTGGAGGGCTCCAGAATAATTTCGACCACCTGGGGATCTTTAACGTGCACTGACATCGCACAGCACACGGGCGCCTTAGCGTTTTTCCTCCATAAAAACGCAGCCGCCGTGGTCGGGTTCGAATCCGGGAACTCCGGATCAGTAGTCGAGTGCCCTAACCACTGAGCCACCGCGGCGGGTTGACCTGATATTAAACTTATTTTTGGAATATGGTGGAGTGCTTGCCTTGAAGCACTCTGGCACGGGTCGGCCCGGTATTACACTGCCTCCGGGATCGGCCCGGGGCATATCAGCGCGGCGCGTCTTTTCTTTCACTCATTGCTCTCCTATCCTTTACCCCTCCTATTTTCAGTGCGCGGCAGCGAGCGTGGCTCGGCTTGAGCCAGTAGGCAGGCCCATGCTCTTTCCTTTTCCTTCTTCCTCTCAGAAACATCAGTCAGTCAGTGTATTGTAGTCGTTATGTATTGTAGTCGTTAAGTCGCCTTGTGGAGTTAAACCTCCATAAATCATAAGCATAAATTAAGTACAAAAGAAGCAAGCTGTCCTCCGGCGCACTCCCCTTTGTAAAAGTGAGTGCTGTAGAGGATAGCTTACTTCCTTTTTGCTCCCATGTAAGCATATTTGTGTTCACAGTGGAAAAACCGATCCACATGCACGAGGACGAAATCACCGATTCCGACCGCTGACAGAGCACCACGTGACCTAACGTCCCTTACTCCGCCTCGTCCGCGGGCGGCAGCGTTTCGTAAACACATGGCCGATGGCGAGAGCGGACAGACACGGGAATACTAGTTGTGGTAAGCCCTTCCCTCCGGTGCCGCCGCCCTCCTCGCAAGTCCCTCCCAAGAGAGAGGCAAGGTCCGCACCCCAATACTGCATCAGCTGAAAGAAAATGGGCAGGTGACGGAACAGTGCCAACCACTCCGATTTAATCGC
Source organism: Amblyomma americanum (assembly GCA_030143305.2). Lineage (NCBI taxonomy): Eukaryota > Metazoa > Arthropoda > Arachnida > Ixodida > Ixodidae > Amblyomma > Amblyomma americanum. Next base: position 29,516 of record JARKHS020016010.1, on the reverse strand, counting down.
ACAAAAGCTCCTCGCTGTAGCGAAAGAGAAAATAAGTGAAAATGCCAATAAATGAGGTTATTCATGGCGCTGGCTCGGAAATGAGCGCGCTGTCTCAAGAGTTGTACTTCTGAAATCGCGCAGCAGACTGTTAGTAGTGTGTAACCTGCGCGTCTGTTTTGTAGCGAGAGCTACACTGGGCTTCCAGTCGAGCCTTTTGGTGGCAGGGAGAGGCGAGTTGTGCGTATACGCCGTTACCATGACAACCGGAAAGGAGCAGCAGTTGCGGCGTGCGCTTCGCCATCACCGCAGCCGCGCGCCGGCTCCACCGTCGGAGCCGCTCGTGACGTCACGCGGATGAGCAGTTGTACGCATGCGCCGATACCATGGTAACCAGAGAGACCCCACAGGTGCGCCGCGCGCTTCGTCGCCGCCTCGCCGCTCTATCAACCGAACCACGCGTCGCATGCGCAGCATGGCGTACAAAACGCGGAGATGTAATGGGCGGCTGTATCACAACGTTTGATATGGATGCAGAGGAGGAGAGTCCAGCCATAGCTAAAGGGCCGTATAGACAAGAGAAGAATAACACTTCTGATCTTGAGGTTGTCACCTAGCACTTGGCTACAGCAACAAAGCGAGAATGAGCGTAAGAAGGCGAAGAGAGCAGCGGAAACGCCCGAACAGAGAGAGGAACGGCTTGCCAAACGGAGATGCTAGACTGCCGAGCGTAATAGACGGCGCATAGCCGCGCATAGCCGATATGTCTCTCATTATTATACATACAGTGACCACTACAAGCTCAGCCAGGGAAACCTACCTCTCGCTACGTATATCCTGGCATAGCAGAGTTAAGCCACTGCCAATTTTTTTTTTTTGGTTTTGGGTGGACGAGCCGGAGCCAGTGACGTCGGGTCACTTGGTGCTGTTTCCGCGCCCGAACGAAATGGATTTCGTCCGTCGGGTGGATGGGCCTTAAGTAACAAGGTGGCTTAGTTGCACCCGTTATATGCAGTTATTTGTGCGAAAAGCTGGTACATTCGTCGAACGTTAGCCAAATACACTGCTGTGATATCGGCCGGAATTAAAGATACTTGTATATAAGGCGCATCATCGTGGACGTTTGCACTGGAAAAGAACTGCTACAAACAACCGTGCACACGACTAGTGAATGAGAAAATACGTAGCCTTCGGCGGCGACACTGGATATTTGTTTAGGCATATTTATTGGCTCACATGCGGACGTCATCAAAACACCACAAGGCGAGTAACACAGGACATGGAATAACAGACGCAAGAGTGGCGAGAGTCACGGGGTGGGGCGCGTGGTCAGAATGGGGAGGCCCGCCGCGTGCGTGCGCATGTCCCGCCGGGCTAGCGCTGCCTGTCCCTGGGCAGAGGCAGCGCGGGCCCAAAGGGAGGCCGGTCGGGCTTGGAGGATAGCGACGACTGCACGGGCCGCAGGCAGTTGCCGTAGAACAGCGTAGGGTTCTTCTCGTCGCGGAACATGGGCGCGCAGGCCAGGCCCTCGCAGCAGGCGTTCCGGGGACTGCACTGCGGGGACACGACAACCGGAAGCTCAAGCTGACAGCCTTGCACCAAATGCGACATCTGGACCTCGCGCAAATGTTCACAAAGAAACCGGTCCCGCAATGGTCTTGAGAAGAGGAGGTGCACAGCCAAAAGGGCCGCCCATTGAACGACGCTGTCAACAAAAGCGGCAGATTTGTAGGCATTGTACAGATTTTGTTCCCATCAAAAGCGATCTTGGGACACAGAGAAGTATTCTTTACTCAAGGGTAATTTTGACGTGCAACGTTTCTGCAGGAGCTCCTTCATGAAAAGCAAGGCGGGAGAATATAATGGATCGGTTCGGGTACTCACAGGCCAGGTCAGGAAGAGGACCGCTTTTGTTACCCGGCTGGAACTCAGGGATTATGATAGGCAAAACGAGTGATGTGTCTTATTGCTTAGCTTACTCGTTTTTTTTATTTCTTTCTCAAAATAGTTTTTGTGCGGATGACCCTTCTTACGCCTCTCGATTTTTTGGCTGATTCTCTCAAGTGTACGTGCCACTATAGGTTCTCGCAGAACATACACAAGTCGATCGAACGCCTAAAATTGGACTGAGTAAGGCGCAGTGGCCGCTACGTGTCGTAAAGTACGGTGCTCCTGAAGGCGACCCTCGGGCTCCTGAAGGTGACGCTACATTTCCACTGGGCTACGTTTCCCCTTTGACTCAGTAGCCGCCACTGTAGTTCGTAAGGCAATCGTGTTATCTTGACTAAATGTCCGTGTGTACCCAAGTTAAACGGCTCAGAGTAATACCCACAAATTTTCAAGAGGCGAAGCTTAATTTCCAACGGCGAGTTGTTTATGGACACAATTTTGCACCATAACATTCAATACATCCGCAGATCCTTCCTCGGAACACCTGTAGCTGTCTGCTATTTATTGTCAAAGACGCACCCCAGTGGTGGCTCAGTGGTTAAGGCGCTCGTCTACTGAGTCAGAGTATTCGGGTTCAAACCCGACTGCGGCGGCCGCGTTTCGATGCAGGCGAAACGCAAAAGGCGCCGATGTGCTGTGCGATGTAAGTGCCCGTTAAAGACCGCCCAGGTGGTCAAAATTATTCCGGAGACCCCCACTACAACCCATCTTTCTTGCTTTCTTTTTCACTCCCCTTTTATCCCTTCCCTTACGGCGCGGATCAGGTGTCATTTTGTTTCGTCAACGACCAATTTTCATTTCATTTTATTTGGTTTTATACGGCAGCCTTAATCACTCGGGGCGAGCGCAGGGCCAACTTTAAAAGCATGATTTTGCAATGCATAGCAAGGTTAGGCCATTTCCACAATTATGTTTACAACAGTTGCTTACAATACTTGCCTTTTCGTCGTCAAGTAACACTTCTTGACTGAAAAGGATCGACATTACGTGCAATACAAGGGGTATCCCTTTACTCATTATCTCAAGGGCATGCGCGTAACCATGTGGTGTCCTTTATTCTTCCCATCTCTTCTTTCCTTAAGCCTCCTTCCCCCAAAGCAGGGACATGTGTCTGGTTAACCTACTCGCCCTTCCTTCCCTTGTTTTCTTTCCCTCTCACGCTGTGGCTGGCAGGTGGATGCGGGAATTTTCATCCACGCGTACAACGGTGTCATTACATAGCTACAACAGGACACGACATGTACCGTCTTTGTTCTTCTATGCCAATTCCCATATAATGTGGCGCCGTCATTTTGTGCTATCCCGGAAACACGTCGTTTTATTCGTTTAGCTTACCCGCGGTCTTACGCTCCAATTCTCTCCAATTCTCTTGACTATCGACTGAAAGTCAGAGTCTGAATTTTCAATTTTGAAAAAGACGGTTGGATGCTTAGACGCAATGCAAGGACCAGAACTGAGCGGGTCGTTACGATATACAATTACGATATACACACTAAAGAAAACACGACGCGTTGAGACTGAGCAAAGCTTAGGGGAATGTGTCTCCTTAATGGCGCTGTTGGTGTAAGTGGGAAATTAGACGCGTAGTCGTTTCAGTTACCTTCCATCTAAGAATTATTACGCAAAAAATTCACCACTTAAAGCCGACTCCCAAGGAGCGATTTTCGTGTGAAAAAGTCGAACGGCCGCCTGGAGTCCGTCCGGCAGTAGGCCGTTGTTCGCTATCGATGAAGTCGGTATAGATACATTCGCCGGACGGTCAGCCGCTAGCCGGAAGCCGCCAGTGAGAGCTGTCAGCGCGCACCAATCAGGGTGCGACCGCGTCTGACGTCCGCCCGCCGCATTCGACTCTGCTAGCGAGCTAGTATAATTGGGAGAATGCACTTAGGACGAACAAGGCGACAAAAGCTTTGCGCGTATCGCGGACAGTGATACACTGACCGCAAGAAGCTGTCTACTGTTGCAGGCACTCTGTCCTGGCGCAGAAACCTCATTCCCGAAAGAGTTAAACTCCAGCTGTACCAAGCGTTATTGGCACCCCACATAAATTATTGCAGTCTTATCTGGAGCTCAACAACAAAAATAAATATGCATAAAATTAATGTGCTCCAGAAGAGTCTTGTGCTATGTGGCAAATGTTGGAATGCACACATCTACAAACAACTTATTTCCGAAGTATGGGACCATTCGTTTCCTGCATAGTTATGAGTATCAACTCTTAAACCGGCTTTATTTCTCACCCATTTAGCCTGAAAATTTTCTTAAAACTGTTGCATTACAAAAGCGAACAACAGATGTATTCACTAGAAACCACCCACACTGGCTAGTTCCATATCTCCGCACCCAAAACAAGTTTCAGTCATTAAAGCATAATGTTCCATCACTTCTAAACAAATATCCAAAGGAGTTTTTTCCATCGTAGAAAGAATTTAAAAATTATTTCTGTAACCTCAACTGAACTCTTACGTATCACCCTGATTTGCTGTATCTTGCCTTGGTTTTAAACTTACTAATTGTCCTTTGACCGTGTGCTTCCATATCATCTAATGATTTTTCTTCTTTTTTATTGTCTCACTGTTTGTTTCATGTACATATACGCTTCTGAGACCTGCTTTATTGCCCACATATTTTCAATGTGATCTTTGGTGAGGGCGGTTTCTTTCTTTTGTTGACAATCTGCGCCGACTGCTGTCTTGTAAGCTGGCCCCTGGGCCGTCGTCAAGTTGATTAGTGCAACTTTTAGTCCATGGGACCATTTAGAGTTTGTGTTTGTACCGCTCTGGAAAATAAACGAATTGAATTGAATTAACGCCTCATTTTGGACCAGCTGGTGCATACTTGAATTGGTGAAAAAAAAATATCGCCAAACCCTGCAAACCACAAGAACGAAGACGAGACACAGGCGCTAACTCAGTTGTGAGTTGGCGCCCGTGTCTCGGCTTCTTTCTTGTGGTTTGCGCGGTTTGGCACAATTTTTTCACCACTTCGCATATATTGATCGCAGCCGTCTAGATGCGACCAATATTTTTCTGGACCACAAAAACGCTGCTGCACCTCGCACAGCAACACCACCAACATGCCGCGGCTAGACTATACACTCTAAACAGAAATGAGTAAAAAGAGGATAAACTCTCCTCCAGCGCGCAACACCCTCTTATAAAAGGGTGTAAGAGGACAGCTTAATCCCCTTTTTACTCCGATATAGGCGTATTCGTGTTCTGAGTGTAGCTAGGCCGGGCCACGATTACCACTGCGCAGTGTGGGCAAACCCCGCGATTTCTCAGCGTCCTCGAGTGTATGTGCCGATGAAAAAGGACAAAAACTGCCAAATTAACATTGAACCTAAACAGTAGTCTATCATATTTGCCGCCTTTTAATAAATGATGGCTAAATTCTACGAATGTAAAGCTGTTTTAAGGCGTAAGCCTTACTTTCCCCATTGACCGAAAACCGGTCCACGTGTGCGTGTGTTTCTGTGTGTGGTGTGTCAACCCTCTATGGTACCCATAAATGATGGCGTCCTCATGCAACCTGTCAGGCGGCGTTTAAATTACTGATTGATGGCGCTAGGTTGCTCGGAAGGAGCAACCTGGATCGCACAAATTCCCCCGGTGACAGCGCCTGCCATCCCAACCCAGCGCGGTGGCGTACCGCTTAACCACTGCACCACTGCGCCAGGAGTGGTGCAGCGATCTATGAATTTTGAATACAGAAAGACCAATACTGCATACAACAGCATTATCCCAGTAAATATGGCGCCATAGCCTTAAAGCGGAGCGCGGGCCGCGGTGCGGCGGCGACTGCCTTCCTGTAGTTAGCTCGCAGATCCCTAGGGAAGCGACGGCTACGTAGAGCCATGCAGAGGCAGAATTGCCAGCTGCGTGGCATCGGGTTACGTCACACGGCAGTGCACGGCAACTGTTCTCAAAGTGAGCGGACGGAATTACGCCTTCTCACACGTAAGCAGTCTTAAGTGCCTCGGCCGACTTTTCCCCCCCGCATTTTAGTGAGAATACAATCTCGCCGTTTCTAGCAACTCTCAAAACACTGTGACGGCGCGCCGGCGCATACCCGGCAATTATGGGCGAAAGCATTTTTGAACGGGAAACCATTTATGAACACAATTATTTCACATAATTAAAGATTTCACTATAACAGTCTAGATACCTGCAGGTCACCCGACGACAGTCTTGATTTTTTTTTCTATTTACGTTTCTGCTATCGTCAAAAGCGTTCCCCATTGGTTTTCTGCGGCAGTCTTAACTGTTCCCTGCGGCTAATGGAAACACTTGAAAAGAAAGATTTAGTTACATATCAGAAGAATAGATCATTACCGTCAATATTACCATATAAGGATCGTGGAATTTTCCAATTTCCAAAAATTTTCTCCCAAACTGGTGGACATGTTCCGCCGTGCTGGTACTGGCTGCACGAAGTTCTTCGTGCAAGTTCACCTCATGTGGGTCGGAGTTGAGAGAAATATCACTAGTAAAAAAAATATTCTTATTATTTCCTCGGATACAATGGCTGCTGGATTTTTTACTCAGGAGGACACACAGTTTTGCTTCGTTAATGATCGTGTGCCGCCGCGGTGGCTGAGTGGTTATGGCGCTCGGCTGCTGACCCAAAAAGACGCGGGTTCGATCCCGGCCGCGGCGGTTGAATTTCGATGGAGGCGAAATTCTGGAGGCCAGTGTGCTGTGCGATGTCAGTGCACGTAAAAGAACCCCAGGTGGTCGAAATTTCCGGAGCCCTTCACTACGGCGTCTCTCGTAGCCTGAGTCGCTTTGGGACGTTAAACCCTCATAAACATAAACATAGACATGTTCATGAGTTACATTAGAAGCGAGAGCAAGCGGGAGCATAGGTAAGCAGCGAATTTACAGCCGTTGTCGGAAACGCAGACCCCAACAGGCTTGCTTCAGGACCATGAAGGGCAGTTTAGTTTTTTAGTGCGTTGGCTCTTATAGCAGGCATTCCCTGCATTTAGTTGTTGTTTGTGTGTTTGTTTGCCTGAAGTCTGCTTTGTGGCAAGCTGCTCACCTGCCCACCGGGTGATGAGCAACCTGCCCAATTGGATGTGGACAACCTACCAAAGTGTGTGTGTTTGCATGTATAAATATACACCTTGCAAACCTGCCCACCATGGCAAGTGACAGTTAACTTAATCGCGAAAGGGGGCTCGGGATAAGCATCCTGAATCTCAACCTCATTGCTTAAAAGCGGCACCACTGGAACAAAGTAGAATTAGCAGGGCTATCGAAGTTAACAAATAAGCGCAAGGTAGCAGACATAGGGACATACTCTAAAGAACGGAGGTAGACAAAAACCAGATGTATGCGTTAAGAGAGAAGGAGGGCAATGCCATTATCAATATGGATAAGATAGTTAAATAAAGAGTTCTACACAAACTTGTACAGTACCCAATGTAATCACTACGTTAACGAGAGACACAGTAGCACGCAGCAATGCATCATCCCGCCAGTAACGAAAGAGGAAGTAAAGAAAGCCTTACATGCAATGGAAACGGTAAAAGCAGCTGGTGACGATCAGGTAACAGATGATTTCTTAAAAGACGGAGGGGACATTGTACTAAAAAAACTAGGCACCCTGTATACGAAATGCATTATTACCTCGTCCGTAACAGAAGCAGGTAATCGCTAAGAGAGTCAGGAAAACCTTAGACTTTAATCAACCAAATGGTCAGGCAAGCTTTCGCAAATGATATTCCACAATAGATCATATTCACACTATCCATCAAGTGATAGAGAAATGCGCAGAATATAACCAACCCCTACATATAGCCTTCATTGTTTACGAGAGAGCATTCAACTCTGTAGAAACCTCAGCAGTCATACAGGCATTGCGTAATCAGGGTCTAGAAGAGCCTTATGTCAAAATACTCGAATATATATATATATATATATATATATTATATATATATATATATATATAATATATATATATATATATATATATATATATATTATATATATATATATATATAATATATAGGACTGCACAGCTACCATATGCCTCCATAAAGTCAGCAGTAAAATCCCAATAAGGAAGGGCGTCAGGCAAGGAGATACGATCTTGCCAATGCTATTCACCGCCTGTTTACAGGACGTATTCCGAGGCCTAAATTAGGAACAGCTCGGAATAAGAGTAAATGGAGAATACCTAAATAATCCGCGATTCGCTGATGAAATTGCCTTGCTGTATCACTCAGGAGGTGAACTGCAAATCATGATCAATGAGTTAGACAGGGAAGAGGAGAACACTGGGTCTAAAAAATAACATGACGAAAACCAAAACAATGTTCAACAGTCTAGCAAGGGAACAGGAGTTCACAATTGGTAGGGAGGTGTTTGAAGTGGTAAACAATATATTCCTTAGGACAGGCAGCGACCTCTGACCCGGATCGTAAGAAGGAAATAACTAGAAGAATAAGAATGGGGTGGAGCGCATATGGCAGCTTCTCTCAGATCATGAATGACAGTTTTCGAGTGCCCCTCAAGAGAAAAGTTTACAACAGCTGTATCTTACCGGTACTCACCTACGGGGCAGAAACGTGGAGGCTAACGAAAAGGTTCAGCTCAAGTTAAGGACAACGCAGCGAGCGGAAAGAAAAATATGTGTAAACTTAAGAGACCGGAAGCGGGTAGAGTGGGCGAGGAAACAAACGCGGATTAATGGCATCCTAGTCGAAATCAAGAGAAAGAAATGGGCTTGGGCAGGGCATGCAATGCGAAGGCAAAGCAACCGCTGGTCCTTAAGGGTAACGGAGTGGATTCCAGGAGAAGGCAAGCGTAGCAGGGGGGCGGCAGAATGTTAGGTGGGCGGATGAGATTAAGAAGTTTGCAGGCAAAGGGTGGATGCAGCTGGCAAAGGACAGGGTTAATTGGAGAGACATGGGAGAGGCCTTTGACCTGCAGTGGGCGCAGTCAGGCTGATGATGATGATGATGAAGAAGCTGTCCTCTAGCGTACTTTTTTTATAATAGAGACTGCGCTTGTAGACAACCTGCTCAGGGATCTATGGACGTAAAGAATAGAATGACCAATTCAGCATATACGATGGGGAATAACGCATTAACGCTTTCCGAGCAATTGTCTTCTTTTAACACTGGACCTCAACGCTGGAACTGCAGTGGAAAGTGAAGCGTTAGCGCATCTAATTTGCCTTTGGCCAAACTAAGGCAATCAAGCATCATTTTTTTTTATTTCTAGCGTTACTAATTTCTCAAAGGTGAGACGAACTCTCCTTCTCACCTGTTCAAAGCTTACACGCATTCCCACTACACGAGCTTCCTGGACTGTATACTTTGGACAAAGGCTGTACATACGTACCTTGAGGCGCTTTACATTTATCATCAGTCTGTGTAGAACGTCAATGGCAAGAATGGCGAAGGAAAGCGTAAAATGCACAGGAAGTAGGTGCCGCCTTTTCCGAAAGCAACCAGGTTCCGGGGGTTTGCTTCTTAGACGTACAGTGCAACCCTTATTTGCGGCACCCCTAAAGACAAAAAGGCCCCGAGAGGTTAGGGCTGGGGTAGCTCTTACCTTACAGACGCTTACGGTTCAAGTGGGGCCACATGTGCTCCGTTACCCAAGAAAGAAATTCCGTTGCCTGGTTACTATCGTGTCAGAAATGCAACAAAAGTTTTTGACTTTGCTATAACGACCGATTTTCCTGTTGCTTTGTTGTATTTTTCTTTAGCATTGTACTTGTTTCTATAGTACTTTTCTATCGTCTGTAGTCCTGTAGCACTTCTTTGTAGTAAGTACACGAAATTCTGTTGTTTTCAGAAAAATTTTTGTTGTTACTTAAAGCTCCTTGTCAAAAAACATCACAAAATATCTCTTGTGACTACAGAAACTTTTCTATTCTGTTTTTTAAATTGGTACGCATTGTGTTCAGTGTATATAGTTCTTTGCTTCCTGACGTTTCTGCTTACCGCCATTTCTGTATCGGCGCAGGATCCACAACCTGACGGAATTTCGTGTCACCCAGCTTCTGTAAGAACCACTGTACCATCGTTTTGGTTGCATAACGTTAGATGCTTCTGCGAAGCTCGTATAACGAACAGGGTGATATCCGAATAACATCTACTGCGGCGACGCTGAGTCTGCCGCTCTATACATCTGCAGACAAAAGTTGCACCATTGACGCTGCAAAGTAGCGCTCGGAATATGCCATTCCGAAGCGTGTGTATGTTTGCGCCAAAAGAATGAGTCGAAGCAATGGAGAAACAAAAAGTGGATGACGTAATGGCCCAGAGAAAAACACACGGTCCGGCGCCTCACCTGTTGCCGTTCTGTGCGGCACGCCTGACTGTGCGCTCTCAGCATTGCGGAGCCGAGAACAATGGCGAAGACCCAGAGGGAGGCGGAGGGTTTCATCTGCGAAAGACACGAATAAAAAAAAAGTAAAAAGTAAATAGGACAGTCAGCGACACCTACAGCTTCGAGTAAAAAAAAAGAATAACAAATTCGTCCGAAGCACTCCATGATTCCCACACAAGGACACATGTCACGTCAAGGGACACACAGTTGATTGAGAACAACGCTTAAGATTGCGAAGACGCCAATGCAGAAAAGCAAACACAAAGCGGCTAGAAGATTCGCACAGAGGGAAATGCCGCTCGGCGAAACCATGGAAGATGTCCACAACTCGCGGATTCTTTAGACGCCGGCATCTGATCCAGTTGCTTCAACCTCAATTTCAATTTTATTTCGCATTTTTTACAAGGATACAAAAAATGTGAGGGCAAGCAACAAAAAGCTGCTGATTAGCAGCTTGACCAAGGTTAGTGCTGTTTTCTTTTTAACTAAAGGCCGTATATTTCAGCGCACTAAACAATCAGAGGTGTCTTTAACTACCTCGAGTAAAAAGAAAACGACTAGGTGCTGTTGCCTACTTCCCTACAAGGTGTCGGTAAATTAAAAAAAAATCCTTGTGCCATTGTTATACCCGCTGTAATGCAAATTTTAGCAACAGAAGACTGAGCAGCTCTATCTTAATGTGCTCTCTGTGAAGTGTTGAAGTGTTAGTCAAAGCTTTTGCTGCTACTTCGGTTTTGGATCACTCCGTGCCAGCTAACACTGACTTTGGGCTCGACCGTCCTCAATTTCTTCGAAAAAATCATGGCTTATTGCGTTCCGATGACAAATATGACCCCAACTTGTTTTTTGGCGAAAAAAGTTTTACGTGCTGTGGCCGCCATCTTAAGCTTTCAAGCGGTAGCAAAACCTAGTGTCAGAAAAAAATTTAGAAGAAAAAACTTTTTACGCATAAGTACGAAATTTTTTCGTATAGATAAAATATATTGTCCTTTATTATGCGTTAAAGTAAACTGAATTTGTTTTATTTTTAAATAAAAACACAGAAGGCACAAATTATAAAATTTTTGAAACCTTTTATTAAAGTGTATGTTCTCATAGTAGTCATTCCAACTATTTTTCTGAGTAGTGTAGCAGGCAAAAAAGCCAATAAAAATGTTTCGGAGGTCAAAAACTAAAAAGCGTCACAGCAAAAAGATCGTCATTTGAGAAAACTTGCCTTTTGAGGCACATTCAGCTGTCAATTGCATTGTGAGGTATTCCTAGCAAAAACATGAATGATAGTATGTTGCGCAGTATCATTCAATGACCTTTATTTCTGGAAGTTTAATCAGAAATATTTCAGTTTTAAGCGAGAAGAGAGAGAGAAAAACTTTATTGGCGCCAAAAATTGGTCGATTAAGCGAGAAAAAAAATTGGGACGTTGACTCCCTGCGTTTTCGAGTCGATCTCGCTCTTTCGCCTCGACGCTCAGAGTCCGCACATTTAGATCCTGTCTCGCACTTTTTTGCGGCCTCAGCCGCACGACGAGCTGCACTTTGAGTTCTCGCTCGCGATATCATGCCTGCAGCGAAGCATTCGCTGATTCCGGTATGTCATGGCTGTTGAGTGTAGTGAAGTGGTTCATTATTTCTAACGTCTGACGTCAACGCATCTACGTAGAAGCTGTACAGTGGGATTAGTAAGAAGAACAGGGTTGCACCCGACGCCGAACACTATGCGTAACGCGACAGTCATACTCTTGTCGCGTTCTCTGATAGCATGCAGTTCCCGCCCAACGTCGGTCGAACGCAGACTGTTAGCGGTTAAAGGAAGGACCGCAAGTGTACCCGTGCAGTGCGGTTAAGATGCCAATAGTGCGTAGAAATTCAACATTCCCACACTGTTATCTGCCATGGCACATATTCAGCATGAAGCAGGGCGGTAATGCTCTACATGGCGTCCTTAAAGCTGGTGTTCACTTCAAGTCGCATAAAACGTTCATGCTTTATGAAGATTTTACGTCCCAAAGGAACTCAGGCTATGAGGGACGCCGTAGTGAAGGGCTGCGTAAATTTCGACCACTTGGGATTCTTTAGCATGCACTGAAATCGCACAGTATACGGGCCTCTGGCATTTCACCTCCATCTAAATTCGACCACCGCGTCCGGGATCGAACCCGCGTCTTTCAGATCAGCAGTCGAGCTACATAAGCACTGAACCACCGTGGTGGCTTGGTTGTTAACGCTCAAAAAACTTTCAAACACAACCTAAACAACAATGTCCATCAATGAATGCCCGTTTTTTCCACCGCGCCAGTCTCTTCAGCATTCATTCTTGATGATTGTTTGGACGATAGTGCCTTGTTTTACATGTAACTTATTGTAACATACCCCCACGCTGTAATGCCCTCTATTAGCAATGTATGACCATGAATAAATAAATGAGTAAAAGAAGGGAAGCGGCAGAAACCAAGGAACGATGACACATGCCGAGCATGCAATCCATTCCTCAACCATCTCTACAAGCGTGCTTTGCCCGACTTTCTTAAGTAATGCGGAGAAGCACTTCCTGCGCTCTACGAATGGTAGGCAAGCCTCGTGATGAGAACGACAGTTACTTTGTCCTCAATAGCGTGGATATCCCTGCCTGCCATGGCTAACGAAACAAAAAAAAGAGTTCAAAGAAAAACTATGCTGACCGGCAATTTGAAGGTCAATGGGGAAGGCTTTTTCTGGGCAGCGGTCGTAGTTAGCATCGTGAAGATGTTTAGCACAGCTCGTGAGCAGGGGGAGGGTGGCATTGTAGGAGTGAGAGCGAAATAGATAAAAATGCAAAAATATTTGTTGCACAAGCCCGCGCAGTAAGCAGGAAAGAGGTAAAAATTAGTGTTTACAGCGTGGTGATACTAAGCGTAGAGAATAAATAAATGAACGATACGAGACAGCGCAAACTTCACAAGGGCACAGAAAGGAACGACGAGACACTGGGACTTTCTGCCTCCTTCGTGATGTTTGTGCTATGTTGCTTCTTGATGAACAACCAACTAGCCCAAGAAGTGTTATTCAAACGAACGATGGGTTTGTTCAAAAGTAAGTTAACCTAGTATGCAGCTCCAAAGGCAAAGAACGGTTTGCACAAGGTAACGACTCTTATTTAATTTTGACTCATACGAAAAAGAGAAGGGTTAATGTCAACCGTCTCGCCAGGTGGTCGATAGCTTCGCCAGTCACGTTTGGGTAAACTACTGAAAGAACGGCTGTCTTGCCTCAACTCTGTCCTGGTATTATTTATTATTTATTTATTTAATTGATTTATAGATAATGCGATCTAGTACAGATCATAGCAGGGTGGGGGAGAAAAAACAAAATACAACCATATCAACACACTCAAATTCATAACATTTGCAGGCACTTTTCAAACATCAGCAAAGAATTATGATTAACAGTCTCGCTATTCAGTTTGTTTATTTCAGTAATTGTCCTCGGAAAAAAAAAGAATATTTAAAGCAGTTATTTCGCTCGTTCAAATGGGTTATTGTTAGTGCATGCCTTTGTCTCGTGTTATAACCTGAGGAGTAAGCAAAATAATTAGAAGTATTATTTTTATAATGATTTTTATAAACTGGCTGTCTAGCACTAAGTCGCATTAAAGTTCAATCTCCCCCTCCTCAATGCCACACAATGTGCGCTGAGTACTTCGTCGCCGCTGTCGTACTAGCGAATTCAGGGCGTTTTTTCGCCTCTCTAGTGCTGCCACACGCTGCTTCACTGGCCGCGCTATCTGCCTCAAAGCGCCGACTGGCCCTGACGTATTCCTGTTTGCGTCGACAAAGCGCTGGTGTCGTGAGTCGAAAGACTCAACACCTGCTCGATAAACCGTGCATGGTTGCCCATATATCCCGAGGGACAAATGGACCGCAGATGAGCGAAAAGTTTGTGACAGCTGGGCTGAAGCCTGCTTTACTGTGTCAGAGAGCAATTCGTCTTTTATGACAAAGAAAATAATCGTAGCAGCTAGGGTGATCAAAAAGACCCACTAGAAAAGCAACACGAGACACGTTCACGGAAAGCAACCGTCAACGACAGCGTTCTCTGCTTTAGACAAACCTGGCTTCTGGAGGTATGGCCTTTGAGTACGCATCAAAGCGAAACCGCCAATCGCGCCATCTACGAACGTTGTTTTGGATAGAATGGTTTATTTTAGTTTAGTCCTAAAAAAAGCGCATCTATTATCAGTGTGCGTATTCATAAACAAAGAAGAAGCACATAGAAATAGTGAAAAAAATCGCACCCCAAATTTTCACCTAATAGTTCTGTGCACCAAAACGTGCGTGGATGTACACTAACTGCGCGATTCGGGCGAATGGGTGCAGAATGATCGTTTAGCATCACGTGGAAACACGACAACACGAACACATACCACAAGCGCCGACTCGCAAACGGATTTTTTTGATTCGGAGGACGTTACTGATGTGCTTTCGTTTCCTGAACAACAACAGCAACAAATTACAAAACAAAACGCAACTCATCATCCTCAGTGATGACAAAAGCCACAAACAGCCCCGCTGAGGTGCGAGCATGAAGCGACGAAGCAAGACATCTTTGACGTATAAATAGTTGACTTTTTTATCATTCAGGATTATAGAGATGGATCAGTTACTCAAAGGTCTGTGTCATGGTGAATATGGAAGGCTTCCGAAATTTCATATCTCAGTTGGTCTTTATGCTTGCCGAAGATGACGGTGTTTGAAAACTCAGGAGTGCATGAAATATTGCTCCAATGAAAGGCACGATTGCAATCAACCAATCAATCATTTTTTCGTGTATCTGACGCAGTTTTGTCGTTATTTTGACCGACTGAGTTAGGACTTCAGTTTAGGCAGTGAGAATACGCTTGCACTCATCGCAGGTTTAAATAAGAGCCGGCAAAAAGCCCACTCAGTAGAATATGACCTACGCGGTCTACGTGAGATCGCCCTTCCACAGAAAATGCAGTGTTTGGTGGTGAAACACACAGGAAAAGTCATTCAAAGACTAATGTTGCAATCGTCAAAAAAAAAAAGAACGCGGATGCAGCGCGGAATCATATGCAAAAGTCTCACATGTATCTCCACCCGCACGGCCATCTTCCTTTAAGATCCGCAAATGAGAATCCGTGTTTTTCAGAAGGCCGCTGTGCGCATGCGCGCCTCATCTCCTCCAGCTAGACTGGTTGAAAAGAAAACCGCCAGCTCCCACTGTGCATGCGCAGTTCACGTTAGTGACAGAAGCATGCGACAGATGGCGACAGCTGTCAAGCACACGCCATGTCGCAGATGCAGCTTGCTGCTCGTGGAAGCAGGTCGCGCCTGTGTCTCCCACGTGCGTTTGTTTTCAACCAGTAGGAGACGAATCTTCGCCATTTACCAGAGGGCGCCACATATTGTAAAGAAAGTCGAATTTGCCGATTAGAGCTGTAGGCACAGGGCGTGGAGCAGTCGATTGTTTTCTGATTTTCTGTGGGCATAGCCGGTTTCCTGTTCCGCCTGAGGCGGACTGATCCTCTTTATTAGTTGCCTTGCCTCCTCTCGCTGCATATATCCACACTTGTATATTCCTTTTTATTTCTTTTTCCACGCTATCGACACATTCGTCGCAAAACAGTGGGGATGAAAAGGGGCCGACAAAACGGAAATGGGGAAATTGATTATGGAGGACGTCGGCGGTTGTTCACCTCGTAACAGACGCGTCCGCATAATGTGCATTGCCCGGGTGACGGCGACTGCTTTTTTACGCGTCGCTGGTCGCCCGACCGAGCGACGCCCCGGGAAGCGCCCGAGCAACGGCGCCTGGAGAGGAGGCGCGTGTGAGGGCGCTTCACTGCGTAGCATCGCCGGCGATGGTAAATTTTTTTGCCCACTGCTGCGCCCTCGTAGGGTTGTTAGCTCACAGAGCGCTTACGCCGACCGATATTGCGCGACAGTTTCACAGCTCACTGATCGGACCCAAACCACGGCTTTCCTACCCTTCTTTGTGCAAAACATCTGCAGAGTGCAATATTAGGAAGTAATCTTCGGTTACGTAACGATGCGGGCTAGCGTCACGCTCCACCTATCTGTTCCGGCCCTTCCAGCCCACCGTTACAAAACTTTCTTTAGGAAGACTATAAACTGTCTATATAACTGTGTTTATAAAGTCCATGCACTTTAAATAGGCAAATCCTGTAGGCAATACAAATCCTATAGACAGTATATAGACAATTTATAGACTTATGGCCATACACATTTGGTAGACTTTTGTCTATAGACAGTACATAGACGATGAATAGACAAAAAGAAATATCTACCAAGGAAATGGGGTCTAAAAGAAGTCTATAGACAGTCTGTGCACCATTTTATAACGGCAAGCTTCCCCTTGCACATGCGCCAACCTGAAGAATTGCTTCTTACAATGCCCGCTGGTACTATCTGCACCGTTCTTCTCTAAGCTTCTCCCCACCTACTGGAGTGCGAGGCCAGAATCGGCTTGGCTTTAGTCGGCTACAGCTCGAGAACGAAGCAGCAATTGTCTATAATACAAAATGCGTCAACGGCTTCGACCTATAATCATGACGTCCCGATTAACAGCCTTGCGCCTTCCGGTCACTCGCGATGGCGTGCTAGCTGGTGCAAAGCGGTTGTGTCTGACTGTCGAGGGCCAGCTGGCCTCTGTGCTCCAAGCCATGGACATCGTGGACACTGAACCAGCCTTCTACAATAAAATGAACTGTTTGTACTGGTGACTGCGGCTATTTTCACTGCTGTAAGCTTCAAAAGAAATATGTACGAGAGCCCCTTGACTTGGAGTAGACTACAGTCAATTTACTCGCCATGCAATCGCAGCAAACTGAACCTTCGGTTTATTATTGTAAAGAAGAAAAAAAGTGCCCATCCCTGGTGACTGATACGTCCGGGCTAATGCGAGTTAGCTTGTCTGCTACAAGCACTGACTTTTGCACCCCAAACAGGACTAGCAATAAGCGCAGGCTGTTAGCGCTAAAGCTGCCCTTATCTAGCTTTAACTGAAATATTTGTAATCCGAGTCTGATATTGGAAGTAAGTGGCCTTTGCATTTTTTTCTTTCGCGTGAGCTCTGACTACATTTGCGTCGTAATGGTACTTTTAAGAGAGAGCACTTGAAGAAATAGTGAAAGCGGTGTTCCCGAAACCCACCTTGAACATCTTCCGAAGACAAGTGCACGTTAAGAGTTCGAACCTGCGCACCAAAGTAGCCCGCTCACTTTTCATGCCAGTTACAAGCTAGCCCAGTAGTACAGTAAATACGAACGGCGCTATTTTCGTCTTTATTGAGAAGAGTGGTTGTACTAAGCCTTGCCGGCGGGTAAACGATTACCGCTGTGGTTTGGTTTTTTTCACAGTGAAGAAGCAGTTAAGCATAATTAGTTAATGTTTGTATAACAACAGAAAACTGGTAATTCATTCCTAGAAAATAACAATCACCAAAAAACTAAATAGCTGCGTTCTTAAGTAAACAGCGAAATAAGTTCGCCGAAATTCAAAACAATAAAGTCCAACACCAGTTATTCGTCCTCAGACAACTCCATAGGCATAAGCTCGACGTAATCTGCTCTACTGTTTCGCCGCTATAGGAAATACAAGCGTCTATATAAGTAAAATTATATTTTTAATAATTATTACTGCTATTGCTATGCTTATTTTCATGGGAAACTTTTTATAATCTGCAAGTGCCTTATATCGTGTATACCATATTGTAGAACTGCTGGCATCAACGATTGCCATTAAAAGCATTGCAAAGACAGTTTGGGCATCAGATCGATATTGATTTTTATCAAACACATATCAAGCTAGTCTTTTTTGCCTTTGGCTTCGGTAACCTTCGAGCTCCGGTGCACATTTCCAAGTCGGGACGAGCAAGCATTGTGACGTTAAGTTAGCTTTCCTGCACGCACTACCAATCGTGATTCCATTTCCCTGGTGGACCTTGCGCACAATGAACAACATAAGTAACGACATATGAGCGTATCCTGTCAAAAGCCACAAAGTAAAAATGAAAACAACAGCAAAATCGACACCAAGGCGGTAAATGAGCGATATTTTCACTCCTCTATTGCATTTGTTTTGCCCCCCCCCCCATCCGCCTCCCCCCCCCCCCCCAAAAAAAAATGAGTATTAGTACGCGCTTACAACGCCTCTAGGAAAAAAAGTTGTAACACATCTCTGGAGATCTTTCGGAGTGTGACACGTGGGATCCCGCAAGGACAACGCGAGATATGCATCCCAAGAGGGCAGGTCATCACACCTAGGGCACATCGCGTATCACAAGGACGCCTCTGCCAGCCGTAGCACGGCGCCCGACTCTCAACAATACGCTGACCCACCCAGAAGTGCACATTCCGGCACTCACCTGTGTGTGGAGACGGCGGTCTTCGGAGGCAAACTCTTCTTTTCCAAACGAACAAAAAAGAGCGCCCTTCCTTTTTTTTTTCCCACGGGGCTCGATATAAAGAGGAGAGAGGCCGGTGGTACGGCAGCAGAAGGCTGACCTGGCCGGCCTTTCGCAGGACAGACGAAGAACAAGAGGACGGCGCCACGAGCCGAATAACGAACACGGCCCTTCGAAGATTGGCGTGGGAGAGAGCTCAATAGGACGACGACGTTTGCGAATTTGGACGCACGAGGAACGGGCCAGCGAGCAGGCTGCAGCGGACGAGACAGGAGAAAAGACAGCAGTGGCCGCTCGCGAGGTGAACAAAGGCTAAAGTCTGGGGGCCGCGCAAACAACTGGATTCCTCGGCCTCCCGCTGACGTGGTTTGGCCGGGCGTGCTCAGCGGGCGCTCACTCCAAGTCCACGACCCGCCGCCGCCGAGGCCCGCGCGCACTTCGCGGCTGCAGCCGGCGGGCAGAACGCCCCGCTGCTTCCTCGCGGCGGCCAGCGGAGGAGGAGGGAGAAGCCGAACTTGAAACCTTATATCATCACGGGCGAGGAGGACGGAGAAGCCTTGGCAAGGGCGAAATGCAAAAGGGAGGGAGCAAGACGGAACCGACGGCGGCGCTAGAACGAGAGCGACCGGACGACGGTCGCGCCGAATGACCTCACGCGCAGCCCCGTCACTTCCGCTCATTCGCATTGCAGGAGAAGCGGTGCGCTGGGCGAATTCCTGAAACGGCCATAATCGGAGCATTCCTGAGCGCCAGTGCGGGGCACATGGGCGATTGATGCGATAAGAGGGGCTGGCGTGTGGGGGGTCCGGAGATGCACTCGTTATGTTATACCCGCCGAACAGGCACCTTTGAATGAGTCGGATCACTGACAAAAATGTGCGAATTAAGATGAGCAGAGTGCGCGAAACAAGGAGATGTGACGCAACCGATGACGTCGAAGAACGTGCACGAATCGATGTGCAAGCCGGCGCTGCGCCACGGCGAAAGAAAATCGCAGCGAAGGAGAGAGAACGCCGTGCGTGTGATACGCGGAGCACCAGCTGTTCGAACTCGGGGAAATGGCTGAGCAATACTTTGTTTGAGGCGAGCGCCGAGATTTGAAGAGTATAAATAAACGTGCGCGCATAATAAAAATGCTCTCTTAACGGCGTGAAACACGTTTTTGAGCTCAGTTGAGGGCTATTGGCTGCTATTGTTTGGGGGCCTGAGGCTTTGTCAAGCTGTCATCACGACGACTTTCTTCTGCTCTGCTCCCTCACCCTATGTATACATTGAGAGTAAATAAACATTATTATTATTATTATTATTATTATTATTATTATTATTATTATTATTATTATTATTATTATTATTATTATTATTATTATTAAACATAACTGAACTGAGACGCAGAGCAGAACGCAGGAAAAGTTAGCCCGTTTTGCTTGATTAACATTGGCCAGCCAGGAACCGTGAAACAAGTAAGCTGCATGGGAGAACCGGTGGTTTCTTGGTAGCGGAAGTAAAAAAAAAATGCTAAATGCAGGAAACTCGTACTTATGTCGTATTCGGCGTGAGTTGAGGTTGTTGCAAGCTACATGTAGGATTAGCCCTGCGTATTCTGCCGGTAATTTCACCGCGCACCGAAGCGGCACTCAAGTGTTAAATAAGGTCCTCAGATCAGGCACATACCTGAAACGTGACTGATCTACGCAGGCACACATAACAGTCAATAGTCAACTCCTGCTGTCACCATCTGGTATCCTGATCATAGCCCTGGAGGAAATTTAAAAGAAGGCGTGAACCCTCCTTTCTACATGACTTATTACCGCGCGGGTAGACAATGTCCCGAAAGGAACTTGAGGAAAGCGAACACACGCCTTTCCGGATTGTGCGCTGGACAGCACATAAGAAAATGCTCTACATCACCGCACACACCACATGTGGAACACAGCGGAGACGGTACCAGGCCCGTCTTATAATTCCACGCAGGGGTACGAGCAGAGCTTGTGCGAAGTAGCGTGGCTTGGGATCTTTTTTATCCCATGGTCCCACATGGCTTGTCGGGTGAACTCCACAGGGGCCGAGCCTCATTTCTCTGAAGGGTGCCTCTTCTTGATGGACTACCTGACAGCTATTTATGGGCGAAGCTGTCCGCATTCTCCAATTGACGTACTTTAGAGTAAATTGATAAAAAGAAAGAAAAAACAAATTTCGTGCCCGCCCCGCCACTTGGCTCCAACAGAGAGCGCAAAATTACAGAGGGTGGTGCATATGCATTGCGGGCCCCGTCCTTTGCATAATCTGTATTGGAGCAAGAAAAAGTTCGCGTCATTTCGAGACATTGCAGCCAGGATTCGTCATTGGAACAAGAAAGTAGATCGACTGTTTCTGACAGAGCTTGGCGGCGTTCATTTGAAAGCGCCCTCATGCTGCGTTTCCGCTCGACAGTATTTGTAATTCAAAGACACGGGAAGAGGAAAAATGTGTCGCATTCATGTTAACCGCACCGATTTATGACCTGAGCTGTATTTCTGCCGCTATTACAACTCGCGTGATATGAGACTCCCTTATAGGTTCAGCAATCCGCAATTCACAGAACAGCACACGTCTGCAGCTCCCGAGATTTCTACTTCGTTCACAGTGCTCTGAAGTCTCTTTTGTCGTCACGTGATAGATTTTATCGTCATGCACGCTCCACTCTGATTCGCGCGACGAACGATGGTGGTTCCCTCATACAGCAAACGATCTAGACCTTGGCCGGGTACAACGTGGCCGACTTTTTAGCTTTTCGGAACCGTAAGGCACGAAACGTGGAAGGGTTTGGAGTGGTGATTCCAGTTAGCATGTTCTTCCAGCGCGAAAGACAGAAGTTAAGGTCATACTCGTTGCTACCGACGAGTGATATTATGGTAGTGCCATTAGCAAAACAGGAGGGACAGACAGGGCTGGCAACGCGCGAGCACCAGATCCCCGGTCGACGCGTAGACAGGTTATGAATGATTAAGAAAGTTCGCCTCCTTTGCTCATGTGGCGGAAGCCTGGAAACACAATAGTAGGTGCGATTAGCAATCTGGAAGGCTTACACCACTTGGCGACCGCGCTGATCGATGTGCCTCGCAAGTCGCGACTACTTAAGTGCCAGAAGCCCTCTACTCCCTCCCCCCTCCCTCTCCTGTGCTTTGCCATAGATGTTCAGTTTAATGCCAACGCGTAACTGGTTCCCACATTCACTTGTGGTCGCCAGATTAGGCTGAAAAAGCAGCAGTGAATCTCAATTCTCGATTATCCTCCAGGAAGTACATGATCAAAACGAAAATGAAAATTGGTTTTTGAGCAAAGGAAATAGCGCAGTAGTTGTGTCACATATCACGGTCCCGTAGTGGAGGGCTCCGGAATAATTTCGACCACCTGGGGATCTTTAACGCGCACTGACATCGCACAGGCGCCTTATCGTTTTGCCTCCAGAAAAACGCAGCCGCCGCGGTCGGGTTCGAACCAGGGAACACCGGATCAGCAGCCGAGCGCCCTAACCACTTAGCCACCGCGGCGGGTCACGTACAATAAAAAAAACCTAGAGAACCGCGTCAAAAATATCACTAAATATTTTGTAGTTTTTTCGTAACGGCAGAATTTTCTGTTGTTTTGGGACATTTTCTGCAGCGTTTTTCTGTTGTCTGTGGTCCTCTAGTAGTTCTGTAGCACTTTTACGTAGTGGCTAGCTGATACGGAAAGCTTTCGTGCGCCATAGCAAGTTTGAAGAAGAATGCAGTTTAGAACAACAGGAGTGAGAAGGAAAAGGCAGAAACTTTGTTCTTGGTTACCGGTAAGCGAGGAACACCGCAGCATCAGACCATGAAACCGTTGAAAAATGGTGACACAAGCGGCTGCGTGTTTTTACATGCTGCGATGTGCTGGAAGGAACTGGGACTGTAGTGCGCCGGTGAACGCTAACAACCGAGAAATGACAAGGCTACTCAGTGCCGAGGAGAAACAATATGGCGCGGACATATCGCCGCATAGTGGAGGGGCCCGGCGCCAAATGAAGTATGGGTGGAAGACCATGCTACGAGCCTCTTCCTCTGCGTGCACCGGTCTGGTATGCGAGAAATTACGCTCAACAAACTGAACAATTAAAGAAGGAAGGGACGAAGAATTTGCGGAAACAGATTAGATGAAGGCGTACTATTATTCTGGCCACTATTATTTCGATGTTACTATACCAATGCTTCAGATGAAGCTGGCACACTCTTCACACATTTAGGTGGACATCCCGGTGGTGGCCCAGTTGCACAGGTTCGTCGCGTACGGTCAACATCGAACGTAGTGATATATTTATGATAGAAAACGTGTAAGGACTCGAGTACTGATACCTTAGGAGCGCAGACTCATTTCGACGGAGTTCTCAGCGTAAGCCGCAGTGTACTACACCAGGGGTCTCAGGGAAGACGTTCAGAAATTATCAAAAATAGGCTTTTTGGGGTAAAATTATGGCGTTTGGGGCACAGTATTACCAGGGCGGATGAGATTAAGAAGTTTGCAGGCAAAGGGTGGATGCAGCTGGCAAAGGATAGGGTTAATTGGAGAGACATGGGAGAGGCCTTTGCCCTGCAGTGGGTGTAGTAAGGCTGATGATGATGATGATGATGATGATGATGATTACCAGTGTTGGCGGACAGTAGAACACCGCTGAATCGTCTTAAGTAGTAAGCTCGTTAACTAATTTTTAATAGTTGAGTTTATAAATATAGATTTAGGTGCCAATTGTAATTAGAGATTTCTGGTCGGTAATAGTAATAGCCATATCAGTTTTTTTAGAATATCGTAAACTCGATTATCCTTGGCGCTGTGCCTGAATAAAGTTTGGCTCCACCATGCCAGAATGGATGCATACAGGCAAAGCAAACCTTTCCAGTGCATGTAACTAGTCAAAAAAGCCAAGTTATGTCCAGCCACAGCGCCAAGACTAATCGCGTTTTCAAAATTCTGAAACCTGTAATGGCTATATCTAACGACCTGCCACAAATGTCTATTCGCAGCTGGACTCCTATGTCTACTATTTAAAAAGTCAATTATTAAAAATTAAACAGCTTGCTGTTTAAGAAGATTCACCGGATTTTTTGGTGTCTGCCAACACTGGTAATACTATGCCACGAAAGCCATATCTTTACCCTAAAAAACCTATTTTTGAAAAGTTTTGACAGTATTCTTTGAAAAACCTCGTATGTGCGTCACCGCCCGTTTCAAATCGGCCTCCAATGGTGAGCACAGTTCTCAGCGTCTGAGTAACGGTGCCACAGTTGCAGCGAGCGTTGCACTTCGGATGTCAATTCGACACCAAGAAGGTTGCGGTAAGAAAAAAAGCTCCGCAGCCTTGTTTCCCAGAGAGGGTAAAATTATAGAATTCCTGCCTTACACGGTCATGTAAGTGCGTGCTGAAAACAAAGAGAGCTCTTGCAACACGTGGAGGTCGAAATGCGAGAAGCTCAGACAGCGCAGAATGCGGAGGTGCTCACCAACCAATTCTATACATACCTCAAGAGTCGACTGTGGTGACGTCAGATGTCCCCATGTTGCTACCTTGGTGTACATGTGCGAATAAGTGGTTTTAACTGGACTTTGCGGCCATTTTTTCTTGCTTCTCTTTCTTCCGTGGGCAGGTCGTGATGACGTCACAAGGTCACGTTACCTGTCTCGACAAATCAATGAATTTCGTAACACGCGCCGCCATTTTCAAGGAATGTCGGATCTAATGTTATCGCACTAAAGAAATAATACCTGTGCTGCGGCCAGTCTTGAATACGTTACACAAAATAAGTAACCGATTCCAATTACTCCATCTGAATTGTAACTGATTATAGTAATGAATTACCGCCCCAGAAAAGTAACTTAATAAATACAGAACAGGAATCTGATTACTTTTGCGTTACTTTTCTTCGAACTTTACAGTCATAACACAAAGTCACTCAAACTACAATAGTAGTGCGATTTGTTTGATGTTTTTTTGTTTTGGCATTATTATTATTATTATTAGTATTATTATTATTATTATTATTATTATTATTATTATTATTATTATTATTATTATTATTATTATTAATATTTCAACGAGAGTTGTTGTTCAAAATAATTGTCATCGCTGATTTTGCAATGTTTCCTCGTGACGTGATCAGCCGCTCCACTGAACACTTTCGATGCAAGCGCTGTAGGGCAAGACGTTGTGCACCAACTGAAAGTTTCGCAAAGCTTTGATGTCAGTTTCTACGACCTCTATGAAGCAGCGCGTTTCGTTCCGAGCAGTTTATGGGTGTACTTTAATTCTACCTAGAATTCACAGCGATCACCTTCGGTGATCAGTTTTAGGTGCACAAGTCTGGAATATCTATAGGTGCCTCAGTTGCTCCAGTGCTGCTCGAGGTGTACCTTCCAGCAATGGACCAAAGTATTAAAAAAACATATTATTGGCGTACATGTGAGGAAGGTGTATCGCTGTGTGGGCGATTACTTTGCGTTCTTACAAGAGATGCAATGTGACAGCATGGTGACTATCAGTATTGAAATCCTACGCATCTACAACACATCGCCAGGTGGACTCATGTTTACCTGTCAGTTTTCTGTTGACAACGCGATAAAGTTTTTAAATGTCCTCGTCAAGTTGCAGATGTACTAGCCCATGCCCAAGAACAATGCACTACCTTTTGATAGCCCTTATTGTAAGCTGATAAAACGAGATAAATGAGAGAAAACGAGCTGGCAGCTCTCAGTAAATCTTGCCCGCACCTTTTGAGTCAAAGCTTTGATGACCATGTGGCTCGCCTGTTTAGTGCTGCCTATCCAAGTAAATTTCTTTCATGCACTTGTCAAAGCCTGCTCGAAAAAACAACAAACAGAGGCAGAGAAGCAAAGCATAAACCGAACAGCCTGGTTATTCGCCAGTTCCACAGGTTGTCGCACAATGTTAAGGAGATGACAAATATTTATCACATCTGCGTGGTTTTTTCTGCCCCGTACAAGTTTGGCAAGGTCTGGGCAATGCTTGGTGATCGAAAGCACAAATCATGGTCTAAGAAGCACGTCACCAAGTGCACAAAACGCAAGAGCAAACTTATGTATAAGATGCCTTTCGCATGGAATACTTTTTAAATTGGACAAACCAGACGAAGCTATTGAGATACGGCCTAAGAACACAACTTGAGCGTAAAAAAGAAATCTGGCAGTTTCTTGGCATGCCATTGTAAAGGCTGTGGTTGTAAACGCTCTTAAACTAAGCCAGGTTTCTTCAATTCGCCAAACACAAACTGCAGCGAGAGATTATTCAAGCTTTTTTTATTTCTAAAGAGAGAGAGAGAATTGTGTCAGCACACTTTCGGTGTCACTCCTTCATTAAGCGCTGCGATTTCTGGACGAACACATGAAGTCTTTTTTTAAAAGGTGATTCCTGCTGTCTTTTCTGCGATCTTCATGTGTTGATTACCCTTTGTGTGGGGTCGTCTATTATGTTTTTTGACACTGCTTTGCTTTGAATGGTTTTCACTGTCTACACTTGTTCCTAGTTTTCGCATTTTCCCCTTTTCTCTTTTGAGGCAGCCTGGCTAAGAGGTATAGCTCATTCTTTGATAAACACACGTTATTTCTTGTTAATACAAGGTTATAAGCCGTTTTTTCGATTTTTATTTTTTTTGCTGTTTAGAACTATGGCGTGTGCTGGTGATAACCATGCACGGAGAAATAAGGTTTATCGCTTGATCGTGTGACAGATGTTGTGCACGGGTGATGGTTGTACCTAAATATTACGTCCCATTGAAGCTAAATAAATCAGTTGGTAGTGAGTTCCCGTCTTGTACGTATTCCTTCTCATCGTCCACGCTAATTGCCGCTGTTTCTGACAGTGCTAAGAAAAAGCAGTTTTTTTTTATTAAAATAAATTAGGTAGGCACGACCACTGCAAGAAGCATCCACAGAAGGAACAAAGACCGGAAGAAGCGCAACAGGTCAGGAACCCATGCGCACTTTCGTGTGCTGCTGTACCGTTTGACGCAATCGCATCGTGACGCACTCTTAGACCAGGCAGCCTTTTTTTAGAAAGAAGAAATTGATTATAAGTAATCGGTTACAAAAAAAACAGTAACTGAATTTCTCCAAAATGTCACCGTTCGAGAAAAGCAATCAGTTGATTACAATATCACACAAAAATGTAAATAATTAAATGTAATCGATTACAAGTAATCAGTTCCGGACAACTCTGGCTGCCGCACCGTCACGACCTAGACATCACAAAGACATTTCACATTTGAGCTCAATGTCTCGCATTGTTTGGCGACATTCAAGTACGCACTTATGAGAGTAAAGTATGAGGAATAATTGAAACCAGGTGCTCCTTGGTTGGGGTTTCCAAAATACTTTGCACTATAGCTGCTAGTGGCACTTCCGCAGGACTAGGCTGGTGTGATGTGTGTGTGTGTGGGGAGGGGCGCTCATTGCTCACTGCAAATGGCGAGGCGAAGAAGTCGAATTTGGGTAACACTTTGGAGGAACTATTATTCTTAAATTAATATTCCAGTTATTTCATTTTAGCAGTTTTACAAGATGATTAAGCGCTAGTTGACCTCCAATTGTCTTCAGTGCGCTATCGCAATTCTATCTGCTCATCGTGATGTGCCACGAATGAACTCACTCTTCTACGTGACGTCACAGTCACTTATATCTTCTTTTTTTTTTTGTTCGCAAGTGTACGCCTGGCAGGTTCCCGAGCGCGCCAGTACTTTTCAACCATGAATAGCAAACGCAGGGGAAAAGTTATTAGACACCTTTAGCATACCGTGCTACCGTCAGCGTTATCGGAGTACCGGAAGCTTGCCCACCTCTATTGCGCATGCACAGTTCGCCTCGAGAGCGCCAGGCGGCGCCAAGTAACCGGCAGCTGCACGCACGCTTGCCGCATCGGGACTAATCAGCGCGTGCTCACGGGCAGCGGGAGGGAACCCGGTACTGCGTTAACGGCAACACGGTGTGCTAAAGATGCCTACTGAAGTGAGGTGGTGACCGCTGTGCAACGTCTCACGGAGGAAAGAAGACCGAAGGGGGAGAAAGCGAGAGACCCCGTCGGATCGATGATAACATGTGACTCACTCCTTGTCCTTGCATCAGCTGGATTCTCCGGGTAATTTGAACGCGCCATGCCGCGTCTCGCAACACGAATGATGCGACAAATCCGCGGCAAAAAAAAAAAGAAAGCGATCTGTTTTGTGGGCGCCATCCACCACAGGACAGGAGGCACACTGCTCGCTTCAGCCCTTACTTTTTACTTGTTTAGAAACATTCGGTGGACTGGGACCATCGGCGTAGAGTACAAGGAAGCGGAAGCTTGAATGCGCATATCTATTAACTGTATAGAGCGATGGGAGATAACAATAAGACTGAAGATAAGATTAGCTGCCACGGCTGGAGCAGGGAAGGGCTGATTGGAGATCCTTATGAGAGGCCTTCGTCCCAAAGTGGATGCAACCTATCCGATCATGATCGTCATAATATATGAACTGCGAGTTCATAACGTGTGTAGTGCTCAAAATCTATGTGCAGGTGTATATAGCTTGTAATTACCACTTGCTTCTCGGTCTTTCCCTTGGGTGTGACTTTAGGCCCTTTCCAGTTTTTTTACGGCGCGAATGCGTTGAAGTAGCCGCGGTTGCATTCTGCGGAATCAGACGGCGGTCTGTCTCCATGAATGTTTTCCTGCAGTGCCCACTGCTACCTCGAGGCAATTAATTTCACAGTGAGAGCCGGAATTAATATCGCATGAGTAGCAGCTCTCCTCTTTGATTGCTTTGCCAATACCAGCATGTGGCCCGAGAGGCGATAACAATACCGGATGTTTCACCTAATATGTTCTGCAATTTTTAAAAAGAGGTCTTTTGAGTTACAAGAAAGATTTTTCGGCAAAGTACTCTCAGCTCTGAAAGGCATCAGAATACAACCAAGACGTGCTAACTAGTAGGCTGGTTAACTAATATAGAGAATCAATTTTTAGGGCTGTACATACGTCTCTCAAGCCTGCTTTGTGGCAGGCGGCCTACCCGCCCACCCGCTTACCGGGTTGTTGGCAACGTGCCGGGTGTGTTCAGCTGGGTGATGGGTACTGTCGCCAGTAAAAAAGATTAGCACACATTAGGAACACCGGGGCGCCGGAATGACAACGCGAGGCGCTGCGGGTGACGAAGAGGCTGATAACGAGAGTGCTGGGGCGTTCCCATTCTACAGTATTAGGGGGGTTCAGCGGACTGTCACGGCCAAGCAAAATTTTTCTGTCTCATCCTCTCTCTCTTTTTAACGCAGCCTTGCTCCCGCTGCAACTGGTGAAGAATAGGATTGTTGTTTTTTTTACTTGTTTTGCAGTTATTTTTGCGAGCAGCTTCAGCCGCGCTGCGCTTGGCAACTGCTTGAACAGCTCCGCATCCAGGAGCAGCTATGGCCTCCCAATGGAGCAGATTTGAATATAATTGAAAATATATATGGGTTAATGAAAAAGCGGCTAGCTGAAAGGCAGCTGCACGAGTCATCACCAGATATGCTTTGAGCGTCGGTTCAAGAGGAATGGAGCAGGCTCCAGGCTCCTCCTGACCTTGCAAGCAGCCTATTCAACTCCTTCCCTGCGCGCCTTCAAAGGGTTGTTAAGGTCGGTGGGGCTTATGCACGCCATTAGTGCAACGACGTGTTTGCTCTCGCAGCACGACAGAGAGCTGGCTAACCTCCTTACTTCTTTTCCCGAATTGATGGGATAGTGCTCCTGTTAATATTGTTACTACACTTTCCCAACAACGTGACTTGTGTGAATCAGTTGCAT